>JACEII010000186.1:158329-221043 GCA_014332785.1 Antheraea mylitta
AAAAGTATTTAAAGTTTTCGCACAAAAGGCTGTTATACAATATTTTATTCTCGAACTGACTACGCTATTGACCTAGCAAGATCTTAACAGCATCATCGTACTACCCTGTTATACAAATACATCGGCTTTGTATTCGTGTTCCTATTACTAAATCTATCATATCTGTCAGGCTCGTATCTATACCGAAATGTCTGAAACGATAACAGATAAATTCATTTTAATATAGCAGAAATTTGTAATAACTTTGGATCGCTGATATTTAAATACAGTTAGAAAATTTTATAAAAGTTATGTTATAAATCGCGCGGAGTCCATCGATATAACGATGAAGGCTGTAATTACGCAAGAATTTGAACCATAAGACGACGTTTTAAATGTCCAAAACACTATTTCCTAAACCCTTGAAAAAGATATAGTTAACAACCCTATGTACATTAAAACATTTTATAAGACGCGTTTGTTAGTGTTTGTTTATTGGTGTTAATGTTTTAGTAAACTCCACGTTTCGTTTAATTTGCGAGTTGAAGCGGCGTCGCGTCGCGCTCTCCGACCAACGGTTGTAAATATCGTGCTTTGTTTTCCACTTAGACTACACGTTTCTCTTTCTCATATTCAAACTTTAGTGCAAAATGTTCTAACTAGGATTGCTATTGTGTGAACAAGTTTTCTAGGCATTCATATTTCTAAATTTTATATACATATATCTATTCGTGTTTTAAATAAATTAAATTAATAAAATACTTACACGACTGGCCACACTCACGCCTCCACACGCAATGATTCATGAATATAGTAATAGCTTAATATTATATTTACTCACATTAAACATTTATGAAAATGCCAATAATATTTTTATGAGGCCTTTTGCTCTTGTTAAAACTCTAATAATACGGAAACTAAGCTACCATGATTATCTTTGTGTCATAACAACACGAATTTAACTCAAAAATAGTAAAATTTTAGGCACTTTACACCCTATAGACATCGTATTGCGAGAGAACAAGTAATCTGCAGTTCGGTTTGATTTATCTTGGTCATTATTAACTACTCCTTTTGTTGTGTAATGTATCAAAGTGTATATAACAGGTATATTTAAACAACCATATAAATTAAATAAACATTTCTCGAGTTATAAACTGACCAAAGCAGAGAGAGACGTTGCGTTGCGTAATATCTATGGACGAAATGACAAATGGAGAAGAATTGAAGACAATATTTCTATAAAAAAAAATATGAATGTAGACTATTATTTATCAATTGTAAAATGAAAATAGTTACAAATTTTTATTAAAATCGAAAACTTGGAAAAAAATATCATGTACAGACGGAAGTTATCGATTTATTAAATAAAATAAAACATGGACACACAGCTCTATAGTCGGTTGTAACGAAATATAAACTGGAATAGTGTGTTATCTAAAGTCGGGCAAAGATAGATTACGACTTCAGAACATTAAGTAAGAAAGGTTCTTGTATCACCTACACTCCTTAGACTCGAACATAGATTTATGTTAAAGTAAGCTGAGATATATTGTTTAGAACTTGAGATAATTATTGAGATTTGCTGAAGCGACATGTACGACATGTTCAATCTATTTTCACGGCATTGGAAAAAAATATATTAAAAGGTCATTTTATAGTACTTAATTGGAGTCGGTCACGATGAAAATTTGTCATGCACTCCATCTATTTTTGTATTACTGTAGACCGGCTCACATTTCTATATTATATTGTATTACGTGGTCAATTTCAAAATCATAGACTAAACAAAGTGGTGGCGAAATAACACATTGTGAGAAAAACGTGAAAGCTTGACAAATGTTCTCTTAGCACAACCATACATTGAAAAAAGAAAGATTATGTACACAGCGTATCAAATGGTCAATAAATCATACGATAAGTGTGATTAAGTCCGTGGTTTCTTTCTGGGAAAGAAGTTTACTCAGTAGTGGGTCGTCGGAAACATATAGAGGTTTCTTGATATAACTTGATATCCATTGCAGTCGACTATTGTAATCTCAGAAAGAACTTATTATTAAGCCGTACATGAGTAATTACTGCGTATTATCCTTATAATTATTTGCAGATTTTTCCAAAGTTCACAGTAAAATCGTGGATACGAATGACTTTAGTGTGTATTTCTTCCCGTATCCGAACTGGTGATGTAGTTCAATTTTAATAAATTCATTGTTAAGGCCTAATTTAAATAGATATATGCTTTATTCGATTACTTTTTGTTAATTACAATATTCTTAGCTTAATTATAATGAAGTAAACATTTGAATTGTACATATTTAAATTGAATCGGTTATTACAAGTGTACACATTAATAATGAGTATAATTATTAACAAAGAAAACAAAAAAAAAACAACTATAAAATTATGAATATTTTTTTTAATTGTTTTAATGAACTAGTTGTTGAGTTGAGTATTGATAAATATAAAATAATACTTTTTTTTATTGAAGTAAATACACATAAATATTACAAAAGCTATATCACTCCCATGATTAAAATGAAACTAAAGAGAAGTATATGTTAAGATCCATTAAAATCATATTCTATAGATGTGCAACTCTTTACTATAAACCTACAAATCACTATATTTTCGCTTCAAATGTCGACTTCAACTAAGGTCATTACAAAATAGGCAGACATTTATTTTTAACTGTCACATTTAAAACGTTTAGTTAAAGTCCAGACTCCAGTTTATAAATAAGTGTCTCAGACGCAGTCAAGCGGCTCTCTCCTCTGAAAAGATTCTTTCGAGTTTAATTAAATATCCTAATCACTAGGCCGCGTGATACATTATAAGCTATGTTCTTGTGTGTGGAAGCATAAGTCAAGTTTAGAGACATTTTGTACACTTGGCAAGTTCGCACAGCCGTTATTTGTAGTATTTTTTATTACGGGGGCCGTATTACAAGATCCAGAGACAAACCGCATGTTTTATGTTAAACAGAGCTGACACATACATGATATCGTGTCATGCGAAACGCTGACATGTGGCAGTATGGCGGCGCGGCGCGGTGTGTCGCCGAACAGCTCATGGGAACGACGGCAAACTGTCGGTCGCACACTTGAGATTTCCGCGCCGATATAAAACTATTCGAAATTTAATGCATCTCACCTGCTGCCGTAATACACGCATTACGTTATTAAAGCTGAGTTCATATCCCATTATTGTTATCACAACGAAATACCGACAATGTTATTGTTATATGTATAGATTTTGATTACTCACCATAATTTTTCCTGTTATGTTATGGTAGATAATTTAACAGTCAACGGTCCAATGAATAATATAATAACAATAATAAGAAGGAGCACATACTAAACTGAAAACCAACAACGCTTTATCACTTCGATACAACTTACATCATCATCATCGTCATCATTACCCTTATCCCACCTAAGTAGGGTCGGCACAAAATGTTTTCTTTTTCCATTCTCTCCTGTCAGATGTCGTCTCAGTATTCACACCTTTTACAGACATATCGTTTTTCACACAATCCATCCATACCTTTTTCGGTCTTCCTCTACTAGTATATCCATCCACTATCATACTCAACACTTTTCTAGTTACATGGTTTTCATCTCTCCTCATGACATGCCCATACCATGCTAACCGATTACTCCGCAACTTCTCTGTCACTCGTGCTATTTTCAAACTGCAATAAAATATACTCATTTTTAATCTTATCCATTCTAGTTACACCACACATCCACCTTACCATTCGCATCTCTGCCACATGTAATTTTCTCTCATCCGTTTCTTTTATAGCCCAGCACTCAGATGCATACAGCATGACCGGTCTTATCATAGTTTTATAAACCTTCCCTTTAAGTTTCAAAGGCATTCGTGGATCACAAGCTACCCGATACAACTTACACTATTAATAATATTGAAAAGTTAAATTACATAACAATTATTATTGAAGTATAAAAAGTGAAGATGAATAAAAACTAAAATTAACGTATGGAAAAGCATACAAAATGGCAAATATTATCAAGAATATTGAAATGTAATTTACTGAATGTTATTACAATATTCGTGGATATAAAATGTGTTGAATTGTCCTTTTTAATTTTTTGTTTTTTTGAAATGACTACGCTATTGACCCAGCAAGGTCTTAACAGCTTCACCGGACTACTAAGGCGAGCGCTTAAGGCACTCAGCCGATTTTATTTTGCCAACCAGCTCAAGGGTGTACGGCACACCTCGGCTTGGCTGTTGCCTGTTGCATGCAAAATCGCGACCTACCTTAGCTAAGCTAGCTAACTATTCATATATGTATGAGTTGTTGAAACGTATATGTGTACCAAGCATACACGCCTCAACAACTCCTCCATATATTTATTATCGGAAAATTGAGAGTTTTTCAGTTCGATGAGGGAAAAAAAAGTAAACCCTTCCACTTTCGTATGTTAGCGTGTAGTAGGCGTGCACGTGTGTGGGGATGATCTTGTAGTGTTGTAGCAGTGATGTATATTTGTGTGTCACCGTATCGCGCAAGCAACGCACTCAAGGGCTCACTACCGAGGGGTCGAACCTAGGCTTGAGCCGCTGCCGTGGGAGGTCCTTTTTAATTTAAATGTTCGAAGGTGGTTCTAATGAGATGTGCGTGGATGCGAGTTCGTTGTACAAACGAGTCATAGTTATTGTTTAAGTTTACAATATAAATATTGTAATATGTAATTTTCCTTTGAATACTTTTATGAATGTTCTATTTTCGAGAAGTAACAATCTGTTTACCGTATAATGGTTTGTCATAACTATATAACGGTATGATATGCTATACAATTTGTGCATTGAAATTTTGTACTCCAATGTACTGAAGAATGATTCTTCTTATAGTATAGTAACTGCAATGGCTCCAATGCCAAAATGCTACAAATGAAAAAAGAGTTATTGTGACTGGTTTAATGATGTGCATAATTGTCGCGACCCAGTCGAGTATAGAAATCTACCAGAATGAGAGCTGTAGCTTCGAGATTTGGTATTGAACGACTTGTAGTGACCTTGATTCTATTGTCGTGATGTATGTATGTTTGCGTCACTGTGAACGTCACAGTACGTCTCAAGTCTTATATATAATTTGCAAAAGTACAAACGACATCTTTAATGACTTATTCATCACAGATTATAACTATTAAGTCGTAAGGTAATCTGAGTATAGAACTATATACAAAAATCAAGATGTTCCTTCGCATATATTCCATTTCCTTATTTACCAGTAGCCAATTATTTCCCCAATCATACAAAGAGATCTAAATTTAAGTTTATATAGGAGGGCGACCTCGGTGTGTCGCGGCCTCACTGTCTCGCTCAGGTCAACCAATTTAAGGTAACAGACTTGTGACCTTTATCGTAATGACATATGTCAGTTTGAACGCTAACATAACATCGGAAAGATTTATTTCTAATTGAATTTTGAATTCATTGTAGATTTAGCTAATTGATACCCGCGGCTTTGTTCTCTTTTTATTATACTGTAGTTTATTTGTTTAGAGAGTATTACGAGTTTATATCTGTATTTGTTTCTAAAATAGTTATATTTCGTAGTGTAATGAAATTACCGTGAAAGTCTTGCCCACAATGTGTTACCCAAATGCCGAGTATACTATACACGAGGATCAAAGAAACAATCTGGCAGAAGATCAAGTACCCACGCGAAGATACGTACCAATGAACAGACAGGCACACAACTATAACATGCGTTATGTATAACTACTTCACTTTTGTATTCAATCAATCAAACCAATCAAAAATACTTTATTCAGTTTAGGCCCTAATAAGGCGCGTGTGAACGTCAAAAACTACCACCGGTTCGGAAAACAACTGTCATCGGGAAGAACCAGCAAGAAACTCGATCGGGTACATTTTTTTTTACATATATTCCAACACATCAAACAATAGTTTATAGTGGATGCACAGAGATGAGTCAATACCAGACATCATTATCGTTCACATACTGATCCACTCTATAATATCCTTTTGACACTAACACCCGCTTGACGTGGCGCTTAAATTTGCAGTCCGGCAAATCGGTAACATGTTTTGGGAGTTTATTGTATTTTTTATAATATAATCTATAAATATTAATAATACATGTATTAAATATTATAATCCGCGGGCACAAGCTAGTATCTTTATGTATATTTTATTATATTTATCATATGCTTTGGGATTAATCAAGTAACTGAAGGATGCTTTAAACAGCACTTTACCGATGAAAAATATCAAATAACCGTATATAGAAGTACAATAAAACAAATACCTGGCTAGTTATCGGTTCAATTAGTTTTATAAAGGCTATTTTCTCGTCTCCTATATAATTCATTGTTGTTGGTTAGCTCATCAACACAAGTGAAGTACATTAACATATACAGCATACTCATTACAGCTCATGATATCATCTATTCAAACCCCTAGATCAATATAATCGTCCTTGTTTATATTATATTGAATTTTATTACATTTTGGTATTCGTTTTATTAAACTGACGACACAGACATAACATCTCGAAACGTGTCCAAGTACATACTGGTGTTAAAAATAAAAATAATTTTAAATAGGAACGTCTTAAAGAAGTAAGTTAAGTGTACAATTTCTAAATAGAAGAAGACATTTGCAAAAGTTAATGTGCAATAAATACATCAGTATTAATAGACGATGCTGAATTATTATCGAAATAATTTCCAGAGCACAACATAAAAGCGTAATGGCGCTATAAAAACGACTGTAGGCCATCAATAAACCTATTCAGAACTGCATAGTAATATGTATGCGATAGTATCTGTGAGCGCGCGGACCCGCTGCATTCGGTTCCGAACGTCTAATTACCGAACGCCGAGATCGTCAGCTGTACGCGCGTGTGTGCGTCCTGTACGTACACACCGGCACACACAGCACACACGCGCGGCTCGTATCTCCAATCAGCTGATCGCTGTAGGTCGCCGCGCCGGCACGCACGAGACGCGCAGGCGCGCACTACACCGAGGGGGTGCGGGGTACGGGAGCCGCACAGACCCCTCACACTCTTAACTATACTTGATGTTGCGAAAATTGCTTCCCTTTGAAACAGAATTTCCCATGAGATAATGCTTTAAAAACATTACTTCAATCTGGCTAGTATTCATTTCTAAAATGTTGTTATTAAATTACGACAGAATAACGCAAAAGTATGCAGTAATTCAATCCTTTCTGAAACATTATGTATTCATAACGTTTTGTATCTATGAAATTGTTGGAAAAATATTTAAAAAAATCATCTATTTTATTTTATTCTTTTACATTAACGTTATAGATAAAATTATCGTCTCGCACAGGTTGTGCCGTATTCCGCCAAAAGAAATGGTTATAAGAAACCGTAGACACAGAAGAAGCGTTTTAGTTTGCCGTATTTACGATCTCAAATCAAGCATAACACTCCTTCTTCCGGAGGCGGAAGATGAAAGGATTTTCTATCCCTTTCGTTTACACTAAAGTGTTGCAAGACTGAAAGGGACGCACATCAGGCCGATGCGGGTTCTCCGCCTGTCAAGTTCGGTAGTTAAAATGGCCGATGGTTGCTTAGTTTCGTGATCGCCTAGGGAGGGAGGCGATGTCGATAATATTATGTTTTATGACGTCGGGCGGTGCGGAGAGCGGGCGCGGGGACGCGGACGGCTCTACATAAATTGGGTTTTCGTTTTACGGGAGATAATGCCGACGATAAATTATACTCGCGTTTCGGGAATCGAATTTCATTGGAAATGTTTTTTTCAGTTTATATAAATTACTACAAAGGCCGTTTAATAGGAGGTAGGCAGGGGAGCGGTGCGTACAGAGGAAGTCCGTAATTACTGTATTGCTGTAACGTGCCGTCGTGTCGGATCGTAAAACGTTATCAGAGTGTAACGAAGGAGTTCATTATATTTTGCGATCGTTAGATGTACCAGTAAGAGAACTGTTCCACGAACTTGTTCGCTGCAAAACTTAGTGATATCTGTTACCTTTGACGTTATTACCAGCCGTATAACAAAAATTAAGAACTTTTATACGACTAAGTTGTCGGAATTGCCTCGCTTTAGGGCACTTCAATTGTACGCCTCCGCAATAACAATAAATACCTCACAAAACAATAAACCATACATACGTATGTAACTAATATTTTTCGGTTTTTTTTTAATATTTATTTGGTCGTACAATATTACAAAGAGAAACTATTACGAGCAATAACTATAGACGAGTACCGACCTGAGCCTTGAGATATAACACACCGGTACCACATCAGTCTCGGTACAATATCACGACCATAAAAAGTAACAATAAACTTTTTACTATCTCGGCGGAGATAAAATAAATATAGCTTTAATTTTGTTGGTCGCCATGCGGGAATATAATAGTCCCTTATCTCATGAAGAGGATTGCAGCCCTGGGGGGAGCGAAGGTACACAGCGCCGCGTCCGCGCCCACTGCACACTAATATCTAGTTTCGAGTCGGCGTAACGAGCGTGCTGGAGACGCAAGACGGAGCTATATGAGCTAGCGGCAGACACGACCAGGTAATCATCCATTAGTCTCGATGTTTATATCGTGTTTATTACATGGATGCTAATTTAACGCCGTCGCTCGGTTTGATATCGCATAATGGACTACGTATTCACGAGAATCCGTGCTTGCGTGTACACCAGCATACCATATTCCTTACTTTAACTCCACAGAGCGCAAAGCCAACGCGTTTCTCACTAAAAACTCAACGATTTCGATCTATACGAGTGCATGTTAATTACACCAGTCGTGGATAATTGCCTCGAGGTTCGCATGAATGTAACGAATCATAATAATGAACGCGTTTTATTGTAATTGTTTCGTACGAAGTGTTATTTCCCTGAGCGGTTGTATGGAATGAATAATTTCTTTCTCAACAAGCATTGTGGATTATTCACGAGTCATTGTGTGTAAGTATGCCTTTCAAACAGAAAATAAAACGTCGGATGAATAGCGACGGTGCGAGTTGGCCTTTTGTTTGCCGAGTATTTTGGAAGTGTTGTCATTCAAAATGAAACAATGGAAGAATGACTCGCATAGAGGAGTAAAGAGTGCTGGCTCTCTGCTGACGGATCACATCTGATTTGAAATTATATTCCTACCTAACACGACTAAAATTATTATAGTGCACCTTAGGTAATAACAGATAACCACAAATCATTTAAGAATAATTCATGTTAAAGATCATGTTAAAGGAATCATTTCTGGTTTGTGAATCTACATATTACATCACTTTAACAGAAATTATTATTTTTAACTTCTGTAATTCCTTTGAATGCTTAAGTCAAATGTATATGTAAGTTGGTGAAATATATATATAAATAATAAAAAGATGGTTATAGTTGTCTAAAATACTTATAATATGATTATCGCTTAATTTATTAGAAAGAATAATATCAATTTATAAATATTGGATGTTTTTGTAAAATAACATTTTGATGAGACTACTCATACTACCATTACATTCTGCCTTTATGCTTATATCACAAAGGTTTGTAATGTTTAAATAAATCAATTTACATTCAGATCTCATTGTTAGAATCGTTTCGAGACTGAGTAACTCAATAGTCTGATGTCGATATCCTACCATCGACAATGTCCACACCGCGGCACTAGAGTGCGCGCGCGTCCTCATGATTACTAAACAAGCCCTGGATAATTTATAACCTTCGGTAAAATTATAACATTTATTTCAAAAACGTATCCATTTTATTGGCATTCGTCCGTAATCAATTACTCTGGACATCTAACGACGCCCAAACTAAATATGCTGACATTGAAATGTCTGCGACGTGCTAAAAGAACTAACGAATATAAGCGCTGAGTATAGCAGAAAATGGGTTCCCTTATCGAACCTAAAAAACTCTAATTTTCCGATAAAAAATATATGGGGGGGTTGTTGAGGGATGTATGTTTGGTACACATATGCGTCTCAACAACTCAAACATATATGAATAGTTACTTAGGTTAGCTAAGATAGGTCGCGAGTTTGTATGTAACAGGCAACAGCCAAGTCTAAGTGTGCCGTGCACCCTTGAGCTAGTTGCCCAAATAAAATCGGCTGAGTGCCTTAAGCGCTCGCCTTAGTAGTTCGGTGAAGCTTTTAAGAGCTTGCTAGGTCAATAGCGTAGTCATTTAGAAAAAAAAAATAGCAAAAAATGATAATATTCATTGATGAAAATATCGTAAGTGATCATAAGCAAGTGTGGCTCTACATTTCCGCCAAACAGAGACGGAAATATTACTAGCAAAATTGTAACAAAACAAATTAATTTCCAAATATTTCTTAGATTGTGACAACTCCATGCTAAAGCCTTTAGAAGCTAGCCAAATCTAACCTTCAAATAACCCTCATTAATTAAGTTAAACGGAGTTATAAATAAGCACACTCGTGTATTGAAACATAAATATGAACAACTTTCTGCTAATATTGCATTATAAAGGAAACATTGAGCGTTATTTGTCTAACAATTAACATAACTGTTTAGCTGTATATTTAAAATGATAATAACTAGAAATTTGAATACAATATCTCGTTAAAAATGTCATATATAAGCATTTAAGTTATTTAATCTTTAATTTGAAACAGTTGTAAATATTTGATCAAAGTCTATTAGATCGTTTGTTATATTTAAATAATTTTAATTGTGAATATGTATAAAATATTATTAAACAAAGTTTACAAGCATTTAGTATGAATTATAACGAGAATGTTTATTTATTTAACCTATAAATTGCCAGCAACAGCGTAAGAAATCTGCTAACTTTGTTGAACATGGGACAATTTTCTTATTATGCCGTGATCAAATGACACGAACACATACGAGTTACAATTTTCACGGTTTTATTATATTTTTTTCTTTATGTTTCTATAAACTTTCGTTATTATCGCTCAGTACAAAATAAACTTTCTAAAATGCTGGCTCAAGATACTTAATACTATCTGATAGTAACCATTTATCATATTCTACAACATTATACTCTAAAAAATATGTATGTGAACTGCACAATTTTTCAACATTTATCTCTTTTTTATACTTTAGTCAAAATACATAGAAAGCTAATAGTAAAGTTAGATGATAAACAAAATTCGTTATTGAGCATTTACGAGAGTTTTTATATATGCTTTTAAGTATTTATATAATTTATAAGATAAAGAATGTTCTGTAAGCAACGCGAAGACACGGCACCGCATCGCACTACAATATCTGTATATATCAAGTCTACTCAGTTTTGCCATAAAATAACGTATTCATAAAAAATCATTCTACACTTGCAGTATTTTATATAACAAAGCTGAAATATATTTTCAAGAAATCATTTTGAATTAAATTTTAATAAGTCCATTTTCTATCACCATTGTAATACTTACATCAGCAGAGATTTCATAGTACAACGTGATCCAAAATCTCGAGTAATCCTTAATACAAAACACTGATTCTGTGTTAGCTAGGCACAACATGAGTTAAAGTGAGTCGGCACTGAACGCTCGCACTAGGACGTTTAGAGATGTATTCTCACTAGCACTAGGAGCAGTCGAGACTGCTCGAACCGAACGTATGGAGATAAATAAAACGAAGCTTTAGGGATTTTTGTAAAAAGATAGTTATATTTTTGGCATTGGACTATGACACAATATAATACTATGATATGCTAAGTAAGCGTTTTATAAAGACTTTTACATGCCGAATATTCGTTAATCAGACTATTCATCAGAGGACTCTTTATAGTATATAATTTTAACAAACATAACCGCTTACAAACTGAGAGTAGAGATACGATTCTAACATCCCGCGTTCTAACGCGTCGCATCGGGGCCGCCGAGCCGAGCACAGTACAGCTGAGCACAGTTGAGCCGAGCACGGCCGAGCCGAGCGAGCGCGCGAGACTCCAAGCGAGCGCTCTACGCTCTAGAGCGGATAGAGCGTCTAGAGCTCCTTGCCTATTCCAAAACATAACTATGTCTAGTTTTATTCGTAATATTTTCTCACTTTCATTGTTTTATTCTACATATAGGTACATATTTATTATAATACAAGTTTTGAACATATAATCATCGATATCGATATGATATACAGAAACGCAACGAATCGGCGACGGCACAACACAACTGAACCGTGAAGCGTCGGTACAACGCGCGCTTGCGAATAAATTATTAATTAATATAATATACAACACATCGTCCCCGCCGCGTCGACATCACCAGCGCGTAGCCGGCGTCATCCGGCACAACAACACAACAATCAACGTTTCAACAATATCAACGCGTACACACACGCAGCTAGTAGTATTTGGTATCGGGTTCATGTGCACGGGGCGGCGCGACACACTTACACTAACAAGGAAACATCACAGAGAGCGGCGGCGGCGGCGCGGCGCCCGGCTACATGTAGATCGGCAGCTGTGGCAGCTGGTGCAGCGCGCGCTTGTCGAACCGCTCGCAGGGCGCACCGGGCTGCTGCAGTGCACGTGCTATATCACAGTCGAGCGCCAGCCGGTCCAGCCGGTCCAGCGGCTCCGTCGGCAGGTACGGGTGCGGCTTGAGCCGTGCACGCGAGCACAGCTTGCCGCCCGTCGGCTCCGCGGCCGCAGCCACCGCGTACGACTCGAACCGGTAGCAGGGCTCCTCGGGCGGGGCGCGCGCTCGCTGCGCCTGCGCCGGCACCGGATGCACTGCGGGCGCGGGCGGGGCCGGCGCCGCGCGACAGCACCGCCGCGGCTGCCTCGGGGCCCGCCCGCCGCGTGCCGGCGTCACCGCCGCCGCCGCGTCACCGCGCGGCAGGTTGTTCACGAACGGCACGCGCCTCAGGCTCTCGAGCCTCCGGAAGTGCGACGGGTGGATCATCAGAAGCGGCTCGATCTTGACGCCCTGCGGCGGCTTGGCACAGTCGGGAAGCTCGTATTCAATACTGCAGTCTACGTGTAAAGGCACCGAGTAATCCCTGGGGGCGAGCGAGGCGGGATGCGCGTCCCGGCGGAACTCGGACTCGCCGCGCCCGTAACCCGTCATGTCGCCGCGCGCCGCCTCACGGCATCGGCGCCGCGGGGCGCGCGCCGATCACCTGATCGTGGATCGGGAAAGCGCACAGACGTGCGCGCACACTGCCGACCGCGGTGAGACTGCCGCCCGACCCCGCGCCGCGCCCGCGTGCCCGCCCTTCGGCCCCTAACGTCTCGTCTCCCCCCCGCGCTACGACGACGCGGAGATGTTCATCCCGGCTCCGCCCCCCGGTGTTCAGGATCCTGTCTCTTGTATCTCGCGGTGAAGAAATTTGCCAGAAGAGAGTGGCGGCCGCGTTCTCTTCTCTATTCCAAAGAAGATATGGAGGCAAAGTGCGACTGGTATCTCCGGCGGCGCTGAATCGAAATGGTCGTTCGTAGTGCGGGGCTGCGGGCTGCGTCGCCTCCGAGTACCGGACTTGTCGAAGGATCGATAAAAATGGCGACGGCCTGTGCCTAACGATGCGAGCGCTGCGCGGAGATGCACCGCGCAGTCGAGCCACGCGGCGGGCGCGGGTCTGAGCCGATGCGCGGAGGGCCGGGCGGTGAGGGGCGCGGGTAGCGGGCAGCTGAGGCACAGGGGGGAAGGGAGTAGCAAACAGCTGACTACAAAGAAGTTCAAAATATCAAGTAGTCAACGAGGTTACGTTACAACCAACCAAATTGTATACATACTAAATTAAAGAGAAACCGCGCAGGCACAAAACGCACGTCACACCGCGACCAACTCTATCACTGATAAACGATAATTACATATATACATGATACATACGAATAATAACATATTCATTATTATAGGTTAGTTATTAAGCTCCATCGATAAACAAATTACAATGAAATATATATAAATTTGACATAACAAACGAATAATCAATTAAACTTAGTGCAACGCGGCGCTCACACCTTCTTAATAGATATTATTAACAAGTTCTGATTACTGCGAAATAATTGTTCTTGATAAATTTAAATACATAAGCAAATCTTAGTATATATAATACATGACAAAGATAATGATAAGTGCTGCCTCTGTTATGCTGCGAACATAAAATGAATTTTTCAATATGTATTAGGTTAATAATTTTTAAATTGCTAAATTCCCTTCTTTAAATATGAAGCAATAGCCACATTTATTAACTTACAAATGCAGGAAAGCCTAATAATTCGAATAGTCCGATCTTGCTAGGCCAATAGCGTAGCTAGTTCGAAAAAAAAACATTCACGTTTTCACACGAGAACTATATGAATGTACAATGAGCAAAACAAATTTAATTTTATCTTGTTTCACTTAAATAATCAAATTTCCTTAAATTATTATTTAGTAATATAGAAAAAACATTTTAGAACACTTTTATTAAGAAAATAAAACAGTTAAATTGTTGTTGCACAGTGTGTAACTACCTAAGTCAGTCCAGCTGCAAGCTAATGTGATTAGTCCGGTGATGGTATCAAGGCCCGTCGCGTGATGCCAATAGCGTAGTTACATTTAAAAAAAAAACAAGCTAACGTAAGGTTTTTTTTTATTCGAAATAAAAACGTTGACCTGGAAAGGTCTTTACAGCTTCACCAAACTACTGAGGAAAGCGCTGAAGGCATTCAGCCGATTTGAAACAAACGTAAAGCCACTAAACAGAACATAACCGTTACTATAAATAACAATTTAACTTGAACCCTGTAAATATTCGAACACGCAGTTTGTGCAATGCAAAGAGACTGCACGTCACTAGTACACTCGCATAGTATAAATGTTATATAATAATTAGAACTAGTGGGCGCCCAGTGGTCGACATTCGACCATAGTTCATTGATTTTTTAAAGTTTGAACTTTATTAGGGTTATTTTGTCAAAGGGTATATTTCTATAATCAAAGTATTTCCTCATGGCTGCTCAGTTATTTGCCATGATCTTTAATTATATAAACAAAAAAATAATCGTATAAATGAAAATTGAAATTAATTATAAATTTGAAACAAAAAACAGGTGGTAAAGCTCTCAAATTCTAAATAAACATATCTTTACAAAAATAAAGAAATTTATCGCAACCCGTGACACAATTTTCAATTATTTTTACACGACACCATGGGTGGGTGGTATTTCTGGGTGATATTTAATTAAATGTAGTCTGTTCATTATGCGAAATAGTGATATGCCCAGTATCATCTCTTGGAAAAGTAATTGATACACAATACAATCAAATGATGAATCCAAAACAAAGATGTTTTAATACTACCATGAATTTTTAAAAATAAATTCATATTTTTTGTTACATGAGGTTGAACTGCATCATTATAACCGCGAAGGTCTAAGTCATAGATTACTTTTTACTGTCACTCAAAAAAATTTTGATATCCAATAAAACCAAGGAGAATTCATTAATAATTATTTCAGTGGTTCCATAAATGTACTAAAACTAAATTGTTTACCAATTAATTATTAATGTATATATATTATGAATTCACATATTATATTATTATAAAAAATGGGCAAAGGACATATAAGCCAAATTTCAAGTTCACCCGTTAACGGGAAATCGGTAAAAAGGGGTACAATTTTTTGCTTCACGTATTAATATATAGATAAGAAAGCAACTGTTAAGTAAACTAACTACACAGACGCATCTGTCTAAATGTGTAGTTAGCTAAATTGACTGTTAAAACCCGGAATTACATGCAAGATAATGTCTAAAGCCAAGGCTTTAGTGCTTGCCATTAGAGCCGACGTACCTCTGAAGGCACTTCAAGATAACAACTGTAGTAAATTGGAAAGAAGTACAAATTAGCTTACAATTACATTATATTCAGTTCCGGGTTATAAATATCACTACATATTATAAAACAAAATCCTCTGTCACGTTTGTCGGTCTGTTCGCGATAAACTCACAGTTCGCGATAAACTCACAATTACTAAACGGATGTTGATACGGTTTTCACCACTAGATAAAGTAATTTATGAGGAAGGTTTAGGGCATATCATTTGTCAAGGTATTTAAAATATCAGAGCGGGATAACGTCCGCCGGGCCCGCTAGTATGTTTACAATTATTATCTAAACCTAACAGTTGTTTTATTATATTAGTACTCGCATAAAGTGAATTTAAAACCGTACGGTGCCGTTCGTGATAATTTTCTCCAAATATTATTAATTCCATGAGCTTACGATCAATAAACCACGATGAGATCTATCCAAAAATTCAAAACCATCTGTTCTTTTGTGAGCAGTTTTAATAAATTCTGGCGTCACGCTGCGCCGAAGGGATTTCCAAACGAATTGATATTATATTTCAAAGGATTTCAGCATCACATGTCTCGGTAACAAAAGCTTCTGCACGTAGCGCTGAGTAACTTGACACTGTGCACTGAATGTGCACTACGAGTACCGAGAGTGCGACGCGACGTCACGCTATAACTCTATTGTTTACATCATAAAACATCGAAATATATCCTATATATATCTATACATATAATAAGAATGTGAATTTAACACGTACTTTTTGGATCAATGTGTAAAAATTGTTGCAGGTATCTTGGAATAAGTGATAAAATACATTTCAATCATATTTAGAAATGTTTATCTGTTGCGATTACAATAAAATCATAAAGGTGTGGGGTGTAAGGGGTGTAAGGGGTGTCGACTTAGGATGTAAGGGGTGTCGACTTAGGATGTAAGGGGTGTCGAGTAACATCTTAAGACTTGAGACACCCAAGTCAACTTTAACAGTAACATATTTGTATTCATTAGAAAATAGTTCATTCGTTAGATAAAATCAATGATTGACAATTAGACTTTCTGAAATTGGCGGCCAGTCGTCAATAAGAACACGCGGACAGGCGCTACGTTCGCCTTCATAAAACTATAATATAATCAAGACTAGCTCATTATAATTCAATTCATTACACTTTCAAAATAAAAACATTCTATTTTATAACTATGACATGTTATAAAAGTAATTTAAATTGCTAATTAACAGAGATAAAACTGGTTTTCAATTAAAAAAATCATGCTTATGATTAGAATTGTAATTTCAAAGAAAAAATCTGTTCCGGTTTTGAAATGTAGTTTGCGGAACATGTATATGTCAGTGTTTCGACTGCACAATAGTACTCCCAATTATTCGGATTTTACTAGGGAGTAAATTAGATACAATACTAGGATATATTAGGTGTTTAGATATGAAATTGCCGTTTTGTTTTAAAAAAATGAAACGAAATTTTTTCATGTATTTTTTAATTGTATCAATGAAGTAATCGCTTATGCAATCAATGCATCTTTGCTAACGTTAACGGGAGGCAACAAATTCTTCAAAGATTTTTTTTTTTCGAAATGACTACGCTATTGACCCAGCAATGTCTTAACATCTTCACCGGACTACTAAGGCGAGCGCTTAAGGCACTCAGCCTATTTTATTTTGGCAACCAGCTCAAGGGTGCACAGCACACCTCGGCTTGGCTGTTGCCTGTTGCATGCAAAATCGCGACCTATCTTAGCTAACCTAGCTAACTATTCATATATGTATGAGTTGTTGAAACGTATATGTGTACCAAGCATACACGCCTCAACAACTCCTCCGTATATTTATTATCGGAAAGTTTTTCAGTTCGATAAGGGAAAAAGTAAACCCTTCCACTTTCATGTGTAAGCGTGTAGGCGTGCACGTGTGTGGGGGTGATCGTGTAGTGTTGTAGCAGTGATGTATATTTGTGTGTCACTGTATCGCACAAGCAACGCACTCAAGGGCTCCCTACCGAGGGATCGAACCTAGGCTTGAGCCGCTGCCGTGGGAGATCTAATCGGGTTTCTTCAAAGGCGTTTTGTACTGCCTCTCGGGTATTGAATTTTTTTCCCGCCAAGGAGTTATCCAAATTCTGGAAAAAGTAGTAGTCTGTAGGCGGGGTTCAATTTTCAGGTCGAAATTCCCAGAACGGAAGCGAGCAAACTAATAACAGATGGTGCGTTGGTTTGTAGTTTTAGCTCCGTAAACGTCGTTGATGTTGCGTGTCGCTTGTGTCGCGTTGTTGCCACGACGGTACTCATATTCCATAATTACTAGATTTTTAACGTATCCATGATGACAAGAAAGATTGAAATGCAATGAAAATGTAACACTAATCAATAAACAAACGACTACTTTTGGAAAAAGAATTCCATGTTTTTAAAATAAAATTAATTTGAAATTAGAATTCTTAGCCAAACAAAAATTATTTTGATATGAAATGGCCAGTACTGCAGAACGGCAATTTCATAGGTAAAGACCTATTATTATATAGTTTGACTACAATCTCAGTTGATCTTAATTGACGATGTGCGGTAAGATGGTAACATCCTAAACTTAGACGTTACTTTTGTCGTCTGAATTTATTACTAAGTAGAGATTAATAGTATATTTATTATTATGTATAAACATTTGTGTGACATTCTGTTGGCTCGTGTGGCTTTCGAGACTAATATTCACGGGGCGGACGCCTTGAATGGGAGATGTGGGAGGGAGGAAAGGTCTTAGAGGAGCACGCATACAAGTTGCATTGCTGTTTTTAGTATAACCTTAAAGATTTGTTAACTAACATTTTCTAGAATAAATATTCATAAACACAAAATTATTATAACCTGATTGCGGGATTCTATAATATTTACTACTTTTTTTAAGTGGATTAGAAAACGTATTTTTTTACCTCAGTTTAAATTTTCTTTATATCTTATAGGAGGCAAACGGACTGGCGGCTCACCTGCTGTTAAGTGATCACCGCCGTCCATAGACACCAGCAACACCAGGGGAGTTGGCAAGTTCGTTGCCAGCCTGTTTTTAGAGGGTTGGGGGGAAGGAAAGGAGAGGGGATGAGCGGGGAGGGGAAGGGGAGGTGGGCCTCCGGCGCTCTCATTGACCAAACGAAACGCAATAATGCAAGCACTGTTATTTCACGTCGGTATTCTGTGCGAGGGTGGTACTACCCCGGGCGAACCGACCCATTAATAACCAATAATAGCTTCAGCGTGGCTCTACCACCTACAAAATACCGGAATATAGCGGAACATGTTTAGTGTTTGAGAACGTTAATAACTCAATGTTTGTGATAAATTTGGGCAAGAAACATTGCTGGAGACAGGTTATTTATTCTAAAACGGTAATTATGTGCAAAATATTTTTTTAACTGTAGAATATTATATCCATGAATCATTGTTTTACTGACAACCCCAATTTTTCTTTTTCTTTTGAAATATTTTTTTGTAAGAAAACTGAATGATGTTTATTTACGCATTACGTAGAAACGACATGAAAGGCTAATTCATTTATAATGATAATACTTTGAACGAGTCGCGTCGTCGAGTCGTCTTTGAGTGATTTCATTTTATTATCAATTCCCAGAAATAGCACGAACTAAGAGCCGAGCTATTAACACGGCCCTGCTAATTACCACAATACTGGGAGACTTAACACTATGTTTCTGGCTGACCTTATGATTGTATATGTCTATATATCGTAAGGACATGTCGCGGTGTTATTTCCTACGCACTGGCATTATTCTCGTGCTTGAATTATCTCAGTAGTTATCTTGAATGTCACAGTCGAGAACAATGTACGATTTAACAAATGAGATTAGAGATATTGTCAATTTAATTAGTCCGTGCGTATTCTTCCGCTCGCATGTCGTGTGTTTAATGAAGAGTATTATCTCTTTAACTCTCAGTCACTATCGCATGATAGCTAATGATTAGATGTTTATAAATTACAAAAATAAAATAAATGTAATTAAATAGTTATATATCGTATTTTAGTTTCTGAAGAAAACGACAACTATAAGAAATTATTGTTGAAAAAAATTGTTGTAGATAAACAAGACCTAACCGTACAGAACAATTCAAACAGATTCCGTTGCTACAACTACGCCTTTAATTATAGTGGTTATAACACTTGGTGTATGGGAATCGCAATCCAGTCACTGTAGTTCGGTGAAGATGTAAAGACCTTTCCCGGTCAACAGCGTTTTCATTTCGAAAAAAAAACTACAATCCAGTCAGACACAATTGACATTCAGAAAAAGCTGCATCCCAAAATAGGGAAATAAATGGGAGTAGGTACTTTACAATAAATTAAGTATTGTCTTTAATAAATTAAAATTCTACTATAAGATAACTGTATCGCTGAATGGTTTCTGAAAATAAGTAAAACATAAAATCTAAATATATTAAATTTACATTACATAAATATATTTTCATTCAAAGGTGTTCCTGCCGTGTTCTACCTGATAATTCACGGTAAGAAAAAGCGACAAAACAGAAGGTTTAAAATATACAAGCCATAATGTAAAGTATGCACTTTTATAACACATTCTAATATTTTGATATAAAATTAGGGCAACACTAAGCGTTGCTATGGCTTCGTTAAGACTGGCACATAATCTTAATTTGCCAATTATAAGTAAATTTTTCAGTAATTTATACCCTTATTTTGCGAAATACGTAAATATGGATCCGATACTGAATGTGCCGGTTTGAGAGTGCACTCACATATTAGACGTTACAACACAGTAAATAGATTAGCATCATACCTAGACAATCCTTATTAAAACACATCCAATGCACTCTATTAATACCATAGTAAATTTATTCATAAAAATTCATTAACATCGTTTATGCATTCTTATTGTATGTATATTAAACGTTTATGAATTAAATGTATGTACATTGCATTACACGTACCGATGGGGGTGAACTTCGTAGTTCATTGTATTCATAATATATTAGTAAGGATATAAATAGGACATTATTTAATAAATGAATAGATTTAATTAAAAAAGAAAGCTATTTAGTTATTTATGAATGTGGAAACTAAAATGGGAGCGAGCAGTCTGTATCCAGGGAGGATTTAGAAAGCAGAGGTGGGACTCACTTGTCTTACACTGTTTTAAGAACTCTAGTTTTGCTTACAATATATTTTTTTATTATTATTTTTTTTTTTATTGAAGCACAACAAAGTGACTGCACTATGCCTGATGTTAAACATAGTACAATCCAAAAACATCGGCAACCACCGATAGACAGATTACCCATCGCCGGTCGCCGCTGTCATGCCGGCCATAATGACGAAAGTCACCTGGTACTGGATATGCACAGACTGATCCCGAAACGCGACGCGCAGAAGCGAGTCACTATGACGGGCTTTTTCGCCATGTACATGGTGGTTGCGACCCAGTCGAGCTGTAAAACCTTACCACCCAGCAATCGCCATTGCCTCGTTCGTTGATCAGCAGGGTGCACCACGTGCAGGTGAGGTTGGCTTGGGTGTCTTAAGTCTTAAGATGTTACTCGACACCCCTTACACCCCGCATTATGTATACAGGTATTATTATCTCGCTAATAAGTACGTGAATAATTTACGATTTCCAAATAAACGTTTTTAATGTCAGATTAATATCCAGTTTCATATAATTTCTTATTTATCAGCATTTACTAAATATGTATTAATTGTATTAATGACGAAATATGGCGAAATTTATAATACGACCAAATGAAAACTGCAATGCATTAAGTAATTTGTCGAACAGTATTATTATAATGATATCTGAGTACCTATCGGTTATTTTAAGTATAGTGACGCTTAACTATGAAGCAGCAAAAATTTAGGAATGAATTCCTATTTGTTTGTATTGACCGACTAGATATGTATACTTTATCAAATTTCGTTATAATATTATACGAAATTGAAATAGAACTACCACATAGTTATTAATGTGTTAATATATAGTAGTAGCCGAGGGTCTGGACCCCCGACAACTTTTAGCAATCTAACTACGTCCCTGCATTCCTATAGCTTGGGCATCACGACCGCGACATCGGCATCGATTGCCTGTTGTTGTGGCTATGATATCACGAATCTTAAGTTTCCTCGGCTATAAGGAATACAATAGATGCAATCAGCTCGCATACCTTCTATCAGTACAAAAGCGAATTCAATACAGACAATAATGGAACGTATTCAATATTACGTTCATAGTGGGGTTAATAAACATCCTTACAGCATTGAAAAGCAAGAATAAACGGTCGAATGGTAAGGTTTCTTTGACAATTCGCGTACGTTTGCTAATTTAGAGTTAACTGGTGACAATAGTAATAGTAAAGGAAAACACGGTGAAGAAACGATAGCGTTTCTGACATATACACTCCTAGTACCCACCATGTATTAGGAAAGTACAGATTCGTACATTTTTTGTTGCGAAATTGTGAATACATCATAAGTACTTCATAAGTTTGCGCGGTGATTGATTACACAACATTTTTCGCTAAAAAAGACCTTTGTACTCGTACAAAATGAAGAGATTATTATTCGGCGTGATTATGTTACACAATTTTCGACATCTTCTATACATAGAATAAGAATTTAAATCAACATATCTGTACTCTGTAAATTTTTGTAAAAACAATTGTTGTCTAAGAATAAGTAATACATTTCAATAATACTTGGTGGGTAATGTCTGTCTGTCTGCCTATCTGCCTGTTAGCTTGAACTCGCATCACTGCTAAAGTACTGCGTTCATGACAAAACCTGTTCAAGAAAATCGTAAAGCATAATTTCAAGTAATATTACATTTTTGTTTCATTTAAATCAATTGGGTCTATTAAAAGTCATTGTAAATTTAATACTTATAATGAGAAATTAACATAATATGAAAAAATAAAATAGCCTCTAATAAATCTAACTAAGTATTCACTGTTGTAAATATTTCATTGTGAGTTAGAAAAAAAAAAACAATAAAAAAGAGCTTTTGTCTTAATTTTGCTCAAGTACAGCGATTATGTATTGAGGTTCAATTATTGTTTGCGTTTCTTATAATTGGCTGTAAAACCTCATTGATGTCACACTTTTTTGTTGTTATGATTTTACATTTTATAATGTTCATTTGGATGTTCTACTTTAAATTTTGGCAATGAAATTGATAGTGTTTTATTTAATATGGTTCGTTTATTGAGCATAAGTGAAGTGAGAGTTTTTTGGCGGGACTTTAGTCTGTCATGTAGTGGATTTTATAATTTACTAGCTGTTACCCGCGGCTTCGCACGCCTTTTTTTAATATATTAAATAAATTTAAAATTGTGATGTGTAATCTAATGTAAATTACAATAATACTATTTCAAAAATATTTGTATCACACGCACATCATCTACTGTAACATGTAACATGTACATTATGTATGTGAATACTAATAGTGTATCGAATGGGATGGGATTATGATCAGCCACATAACTGGAATTTTAAACTATACATCACCCTCAGTGCTCACACTATATAAGAAAATAATGAAAATATGAAGCTACACATCATCGAACAATATTAAATAAAACAGCTAATTAGTTACTTATTTGCCAGTAAAATTCCCGTTCAAATATTACTTGTAGTCCGGTGAAGCTGTTAAGCGTAGTCATTTCTAAGAAAAAAAAAAACATTCAAATAGGTTCAGTCGTTTCGGAGATTACCTGGAACAAATAAAAAAACAGACATATCGACAGAGTTTAAAAAAATGTTGATGTTTGTAGCATCACAGATTGTTTTCACCAAAAATAATTTATTTTAATATAAATTAAACTCACTTTACTTTTATAATACGTAATATATCACAAATAAAAAATTGGCAACAAAACTAATGTAGAAAGGATTTTTTTAAGAGTGTTTGGCGGGATTTCAGTCTGTCATGTAGTGGATTTTATATTTTTTTCATAATATTGTGTTACATGATTCTATATCGTGTAGAAATAGGTTGCGTATTATATAATATCGTTCGATTATTTTGCATAAGTGAAATGAATGAAAAATAAAACCATGAAGCATTAATTCTATGGTCTTGAAGATTAAGAAGATAAAAAATTACGTTATAGAATGTCGAGGATTCGGCGCTTATACCTTTACATTAACTTGGACATAGAAGAAAACTAACTATATTGACAACTTCAGAATTGGCTGTATGGATTAATTCCTTCGACTGTCTTGTTGGACGAATATTATTACTACTAAACTTTCTGAATATCAACACAAAATAAACTTAAGAAATGTTTGCAATATAAACGTAACACGTATAATTAAAAATCGAAAACAAAACTAACGTAGAATAAACTTTTTGAATAGGTATACAAAATATACCATGAAAATATTTTTGATAGAATGTTATCGCGTTACCATGGCAACGCATATAATACTGACATTAACACGCAGCGGAAGCTTCCAAAATAGCCCGATTTTGAGACATTCTTCATTAGTGCTCAGCTCCTTTTGGTTTTAACGTGATGATATGTAGCCTATAGCCATCCTCGATAAATGAGCTATCTAACACTAAAAGAAACTTTTAAATCGGATCTATAGTTCTTAAGATTATAGCGTTCAACCAAAGAAACAAACAAACAAATAAACAAACTCTTCAGCTTTATATATTAGTATAGATTCATAATCTTGTGTTGTTTGACTCTATACTTTATAAATTTGGTGGTATTTTACGTAATATAGTTAGTTTATTGTACATAAGTGAAGAGAATGGAAAATAATACCACGGAGCATGAAATTCTGAGATGCCACAAAAACTTTCTAGAAGTTTTTTTTTCGAACTGACTACGCTATTGACCCAGCAAGGTCTTAACAGCTTCACCGGATTACCTATAGAAGGTTCTAACAAGGGATCCACCGTCTTGTTAGAATATTGACTCATACGACGCTTGTAATAACATTGACTACACGACAATGCAGTAATAATCTGAAAAAAAATTGAAGTGAATGGAAAATAATATCACGAAGCATGAATTCTTAGAAGCCACAAAAATTCCCTGGAAAGTTCTAACAAGACGGCTACCATCTTATTACCTCATTGAAATGATCGCAAGAAACTTGTAATTACTTATTCGACGATGGCAGTAATAATCTATTAGAAGATTCTTTGGCAAAAATAAAATTAAATAAAGACGAAATAAAGAAGGAAAAGAGCGCAAATTAAGACATGTGGGCTTATATGTAATTGAAAATATAACGCACGGAATTAAGTAGATTACTTATGTATTTGTTAATCTTTATAAACATGTAAAAATGTTTTAATTGCTCAGTTGTGATTGTCAGAATGACTAAAAGACAATTCTAAGCGTTATTGTTTAATTTTATTGAATAAGTGTGTAATAAGTAGGTCATATATTTTAATTACTAATCAGGTTTCAATCTGTTACTTTAAGAAACTGTCATTACAAACTGCAGTACACGAGCACTCAGAATAGTTTTGTTGTTCTTACAAATATATAATGTGGCGGAACTGTTAATATTCTAGCTTTGTTGTTATTTAATTTAATAGGCAAATATCCACTGAAATCATAATTGAATTAAAATGATGTATTTCATAGTAATATCGAGACATAGGTTAATAAATGTCAATGTTAAATACCCATAATAATATTTTGAATTTATTTTGTATTAACTACTTGATTGTACCTACTATGCGCAAAGCCAAATTTAAAGCTATATTCAGAGCGGCCAAAACGTTTGGTTCGAACTTTAGCTGGGTAACTATTGCTGGTAATTACTGTTTTTCTTTTAATTTCTTCGCCGATAGTCTGCACAAGTAACAAATGATTACAAACATTAAAATATAAAGCGGCTGATATTATCTAAGGTTACATAATACAATGTCATGCCAGTCAGTCGTGTTTCGTCGACGATTACAATAGAAATATGCCCGAAACTATAGCGTATCTACTTCAAACTAAAGAATTTTTTTGATTCTCCTTTATTTTAATAAGCAAAATTCCGTAGAACAAATTTTCACGTCGACGCATTCGATACACTCTACGTACGGTTGACAATTCGCAACTGGACGCTAAGAAATTATCCATCTTTGATGCTTGTTCGTAGATTTCGACTTTAAAGTGGTAATAAGTTTGACAAACACAAAAGAAAAACAATTTTATATACGGATTCGCAGCGAACTACGACGAAACAGTAACAATACACAATGTCATAATGTGAATAATGTAGAGTCCCACAAGCGTACTGCGTAGTACGAAGTAGATGAGCGACGGAACGCAACAGCGCGTACACTTACCTTCAGAAGGACATTCTCCGAATCAATATTTCATTTGTCTGTGCGTCGCCGCGTCGCCGCGTACCGCGAACCGTCACACATTACAATACTTTTGAATACAAAGTGTCGGTGAGAGAGTGCCAGCCGGGGCTCGGCTATAGTGCAGCGGCTGCGCCCGAGATACTATAGATACCATCTTAACACCTCTATTGTGATTTGTGGAAATGGGATGAGCTTGCTCTGAGAAATATCAATAGAGAATTTATTACAAAACACACAATTCATTACAACTTTACCTAGAAATGTTATGATATTTTAAAGTTTTTACGACGTATATTGTTTGTTTTGGTAAAGAAAAATCTAACAATAATTTGTTATATATTATCTCTAAGGCGATATGGAATTCTGTAACAAAAATATTGCATGATAAAATAATCCTTCATTATTACGTATTATTGTAAATTAATTACATTAATAGTACCGTTACAGTATAATAAACCATTTATCAGAAGTGACTAGATATGACTTGATTACCTAAATAATAAAAAATGTATAAGTACACAGATAAAACCAACCATGTTGTACTCTGTGCTGAAATTGCTCCGTTGCTCAATATAGTCTGTAGCGCAGTCAAACACTTACCACTTACAAGAGCACTAGTAGCCGCCCGTGAATTCGTTTGCGTTTAATATCTTGATAATAATGACTTCGTTCTGGATGTTCACGCAGACATAGCTCTCACACGGTAGAATTTTTCACAATTCACTTGACTGTTATATTTTAGTTAAACACTACATCAATTAAATCCGATGTATGAAAATTTAAGCTAAATAACTAAAGTTTCTTCAAAATCCGTTCACTTTTTATATGAATTTATGAAACATTCATAAATTCTTATAATTTATTTCGTTTATACTATTAACGGGAATATAGGCAATTCCTATAAATGAATCAGTCAAATTTATTTTCCTTTTATGAGAAAGACATACGAAACAGATATACCGTTGAGTTCATGTTTAGGTTATCATTGCGGCGTATGGTTATCAATAACTAATAGAATCAACAGTACCTAGTTGTTACAGCTGTGTCTTTTACCCCAAAGGACTGGTCTTGTGCCTGTGAGTGACACCGGTTCACGCGTCCACTGTTGGTTTGGGCCTAGACAAAACCTTATTACAATCTTTGATAGCGCTCAAAATTAATATAATCCATCTAGGATAACGTAAAGCGTTAAAATATCAATATTCATCACGTCGATCGTATCGATACGCAAACATATTAATGGGAAAAAAGGGACCGTTCGACCGCTTAAAACATGCATTCATTATATTTTTTTAACAGTCACGTCACATTTCAAAACGCTATTGCTTCCAATTAAATCGTTTTTTCATAATACAATAGGGTTACCGCGACTAACTATTTAACAATTAACGATTAAAGAAGAACATCAGTTGTTGCTTATACGTAAAAATATTTCCCTATCCTATATAGTTTAGAAAAAAAAATCCGACACAAAATACATATAAAAGTTGTTGAGGCACGCATGCTTGGTACACATGCATGTTTCAATAACTCATATACGTATATCTAGACAGCTTAACTTAGGTTAGCTCCTCTTTGCCCAACTCCTCCTGCCACCGTAGCCCGACCAGAGGGGATGTACTCGGGGGTTCATCCCCTCATTGCACAGGTCCGGCGAACGAGGGGAGGCAGCTGGTGTGTACCCAGGAGCCCGGCGGAGCGTTGGGGCGGCTATCTAAGGGGAATAGCTTAGAGCGATCCCTTGCCGCCCCAACACTACGGTCGTTCGGTACACCGTAGGATTTTAGTCCGTGCGAGTCGGACATAATTTGGTATTCAGAAGGGATTTTCCCACGTTAAAAAAAAAGATAGGTCGTGATTTTTGCACAAAACAGGCGACAGCCCAAGCCGAGGTGTGCCGTGCACCCTTGAGTTAGTCGCCCAAACATCCCAAATCGGTTGAGTGCCTTCAGCGCTCACCTCAATAGTTCGGTGAAGCTGTAAAGACCTTTCCAGGTCAACAACGTTTTCATATAATAAAAAAAAACGTAAAAATACATATATTCATCTCAATAGTCATTTTTTACATATATTTTAAAGCTTCGGTTGGCAATATAATATATTAGAAACTATGAAAAATGATTGGGCTCACACTCCGCCAATAGACATTTTAACAAAAACGAGGCGACAATTCAGGTATATTCTCGGAATAAGCCGCTCGGTGCAGCAACCCTTAGCACAGGGGCTTACCCAAAACCGACCCACGTTAAATCCAATCCTGCTTAGTTTGACATTTAAAAAAAATGTAATTTACTCATGTACGAGGCACCACTCGTTACTAATCCCCATACAATAGAGATTATACAAAGGTACAGACATTAGAACTTTTTATTTTTACTAAGGGTTGTCCGCGATTTTGCCCGTGAGATATTTATAATGCTTACGATAGCTATAGTCATTTTTAAAAATATATCTATGCTGTCTATAATACACCAAAGTTCTAGATAGATTTTCTCAATATTAATCCCAGTTGGTATTCGATATATATAATTACTTTATAGCTATATACTACTATATAGTATATTATATACATATATTAGTCAAATTTAATCATTCCCCAGCAAAATATATTGACAATAAAACTATAGTTTGAAAAGGACGTTGACTTTATACTGTAGACATTATTTACGAGAGACGGGTTCTCGAGATTCCAAGCCCTAAATGAAAGGGATATTAACACAGTTATATGAGAAATATTACTTTCCTACTCAGATTTACTCGGTACAATAAGAGGTGTGTGTTTGACTTTTTAACTTAACATTTTTTTAAATTATGTGGGTATTAAACTTTTTTCATTTCCTATAAACGAATTCTGTTAGGTAACTTGAGGTATGTAGATATTATTATGTTGAAGTAATTACAACACATACATATACTTACACACACATACACACAGATATTTTACTATTAAATATCATTATAATATACATACATAGACTCAGTGTATCGTTATCGTAAGGCGATGATGAGTCAGTGATTAGCTTGTTGGACAACTCGTCGACCAGCGAGGTTTGAAACATTGCGAGTCAGCTGAAGCTTTTGATGAAGAATAATATCGTGATGAAACCATAGCTTACTATCAGTAAGGCTTGTCGACTACCTAGCACTATCAAAAGATTTAGTGTGTTTACCAGCATAGATCACATCTCCATTTAACATTCTCTGAGGTTATGATCAAATCTATAAACTACAAAAAGGAAATACCAAACAATTCTAAAACAAGAGCGACCACCAGCTGGATATTCACTGCCTGATAACGAAATGCCACAACAAGGATCATGGTGGACTTCTCAAGACGTGCATATCATGTTCAGTCGATGCAGTCAAGTCAACATTTAAAAAAAAAAAAACATTTAGAAACCTTCCACTGACCCAGGTTTAGATCTGGTCGCTATCTACTCAACTACAATCCCTTTCACTTCAATATAAAAGGAGGAAAACTAATACGTATAATTATTATCATATTATATGGGTCCGAATGCTGGGCCACGAAAAAAAGGGATGAGAAAAGATTACTTGTCGCAGAGATACGAGTATTAAGATAGATGTGTGGTGTAAATGGATGTGATTAACAATGATTACGCGAGAGAAAGTTTGAAAATAGTACCAGTAACAGAGAGGTTGAGGAGTAATAGGTTAGCATGGTATGGGCATGTCATGAGGAGAGATGACGACCATGAGACTAGAAAAGTTTTAAGTATGGTGGTGGATGGATATAGCAGCAGAGGGAGACCGAAAAAGGCATGGATGCATTGTGTGAAAAATGATGTGTATAAAAGGTGTGAGTACTGAGATGACATCTGACAGAGGAGGGTGTAAAAGGAAAACATCCGACCCTACTTAGGTGGACAGAGAGTAAGAAGAGGAAGGAAAATGAATTGTAGTTAGATTTCAGTCAAGTTATATGTAATCTTCAAGCAACACCATTGGTATAGAAACAACGATCCAAATAATCCGTTGCCATGAGCCAAACGCCCTCGGTTCTGTCATCCGGCAATGCTTATAAAAATAAATAAGCTTTGTTCCGGGACCTCTAGCGTGCACTACACACATACTAGTTCATTCAACTCCAATAATTTTGATATATGAATTCCTAGTTTCTTTTATATAGGCCGCGCGGGGTCGATCACTATCGATAAAGTCACTTTAACTGTATGTCACATCCTTACATATTCTATAAGGCAACGGTCTCTTTGTCCGTTTGTACGCTTATAACTTGAAGGCCACTGAACCGATTTACATGATTTTTTGTTGTTAAATAATATATGTATTCTCTGTTCTGTTTCCAGTATTTATTTTCTTGTATTGAGTAATTTATATATAATTAGTTATGAGATTAAAAGTAAATACAATCGACACAAAATCACGACCAGTACATTTTGATGTAATACTCCGTCCGTGTGGAACTTCATGCAAAAAACAAGTTATCGTGTACTATGAGATTATTCTACATCTATACTCATTATTAATATATACTCTATACTTTATTTGTAATGTGTATAGCAATATAATATACCTTACATAATATCCATGTTTTTGTAAGATATTGAATTGCATTTACTTACCTACTCTTTCGTATGTAACTCGAGACGTAATTCAAATTACAATAACGTTTTATAAAGTAAAACGATTTTAATGAAACAAAATAAAATGTTACTTGAGGTTATGCTTTACGATTTTCGATAATAATATATCATTATATAAATTACATGTATGTAAAATAAAAATAAAAAATGGAATATATATAAATAGTAAATAAATATTAAAAAACAATTCACAAATAATGTTATAATTCACGCAGACCGACCCGCGGGAATAGATAGTTGACTATAAAACAATCATTAATCGGAAACGCCGCTATCACAAGCGCTGGCGGCGAATTATGAACTCTGTAATCTTTTTTTATTACAAGTTATCGTTTCACCATAACGTGATTTAATTTTAACTGACATACTAGGTAATGGTAGAACGCTAAATCCTTAATTCTGAACTCTCATTTTTAAACTTAATACAAGCGAGAGTTTTAAATATACATTGTCCGTAGTCCGGTGAAGCTATTAAGACCTTGAAGGGTCAATAGCGTAGACATTTCGAAAAAAAAAAATACAATGTAGTATAACGAAGTAGTTAAATGAGAGACGAGCAAAGCCGCCGGTAGAGGCTATATAATAAATATAAATTCGTATAACTCTGCACGATACCTTCATTAATTCCCAGCATTCCCTTGACATCAAAACCAGAACACGTCACACGCAGCTCTGCAAAACATCAAAGCAGAATAATGCGGGAATAACTAAAGGCCCCTGTTTTCCATCTATAGCAACACTGTGTACCATGCTTAACCTCCAATGTCTATGCTATGCTATTGAAAGTTAATTATAATATACTTCATTTCGTATAGTTGAGATATTAACATTTGCTTATAGTCACCGTTGTTTTTTTAGTTTGTATAATAAATAACATCTCTAAACTATATTTCCAGGACATTATAAATTCAGAAATTGCAAATACATAGATTTTGATTTATTGTTTTTAATGAACTTTTGATCAATGTAATGTTTTTGAACTGCATTTTGGACGAATTAAATATATCAGTTAATCATTTTCGTAGGAAGAATTATTTTTTTACACTAAAGCGATATTTTCAAAAGCAATCGAAAGCTGTATCAAAATATCTTATAGCGTGAATAGTGGAGGACAGTCACAAAAGCCACCCATGTCGAATTCTATGGGAACTTTTACACAGTATTTCAGTATGTTTACTCGGAGACACAAATGGTTCCCTTTGTTCAAGGGTGTATAGAAAGCATCAAGTGCATTTGCGGTTCCCCTAATTGACATCGGTTGTAACCACTCTGTATAAGTATGCGATATGATTCTTAACTATGTGAATGTGCATGTACGTCTGTACAAAGTAACGACAACTCATCGTGGACTTATTTCAGACAATTGTTACTAATTGCATATCACAAGTCCTTCAATAGGAAGATGGTATTCTGTACATCAAAAATATATACCTATAAAAAACTTTATGTATAGTAGATACATCAAACAGTACACGGTGACTAAAGTATATATATACTAATATTATAAAGAGGTATAGTTTGAGTTTGTGACTTTTTTTTTCTCGAACTGACTACGCTATTGACCTAGCAAGGTCTTAGCAGCTTCACCGGACTACTAAGGCGAGCGATTAAGGCACTCAGCTGTACGAGTTTGTGACGTTGTAGGGGGTAATCTTAGAATCTAATCTTAAAAATTCTTTCATTGTTATATAGCTCATTTATCGAGAATGATTATAGGCTATATATTATCACGCTAAGACCAATAGGAGCGGAGCACTAATGAAGAATATTTATAAATCGGGATTTATTTTCTTCTTGAGAGCTTCCGCTGCGTGTAAGCGTTAGCCCTAACGCAAAAGTAACTATTCCACGGGAACGAATTCGCGGGCACAGGCTAGTCGCTACTAAATGTGCATCGTATGCTTTATTAAAATTTAAAAGATAAATCAATGGGAATGGTTTGTACCTGATGACGTCTGTGACGAAACTGTGAGGCAAGCATAAGATTGTTTCGAATCGATATGTCGTGCATAAAAACTGTATTTCGTTATTTTTTTTTTTACTTTATTATACTACTCGTATTTATTAAAACACCATGTCGATGTAGCGTATTACACAAGAATTACAAGAATATAGGTAAACACAACGTGCCTGTACTTTTTAGATTGTTGTAAAAAATAATTTTTAGAAACTTCTGCCTTTTTGGCTGTTTGTTTAGAAAAACATAACGGCTAAAATGCTGCATTCACAATAAGATCTCGCCAACAAAATCGTAAAGCATATTCTCGAGTAACTTTTAGTCTTTCTAGTTATATTATTATAATTTTGATGACGACGCCACTAAGTACGAGAGACAAGTTACTTACCTATACGTTAACATATTCAGATGATATTACTAGTCACTGTTTTTTTACAGTAGGGTTCACGCAGACGTAGTCGCGTGCATAGCTAGTCTCATATAGGAATGTGTATTTCTCTATTTGTCCGGGTTTTAAATAAGGTTGTTTCTCTAACATTTCCTTTAATAATGGTACATGTCGATGGATTAATATTAGATACGACTTATAAGTATTGAAACAAGTACGCAGTACAGTTATGATATAATGAAGATGGTTTAGTGATATGGCGGCGTCGCTTCACGTTTTGGAGATAAAATAAATATCTTACGATTGCTCAGTCACGGATTCAGTTCCACGAACACGTTCTCGTCTCGAACGTTCGATAGATCACATTTTATATGTATGTGTTATCACGCCGCGAAGCGCTATCTCATATTTTGTCTTCTTTTTTCGATTGCAAGTCAAGACGTCACGTCAGGAGGGCGCGGCGTGGCTAGCTCTTACAAATAGCTCTATATAAAAGTTAAATTCCCTTCTAAAGAAAACCACCTTTTAAATATCAAGAAATCGTTTACATGGCATCTCCATTCTGAATTACACTTAATCCTACTGTGTGCTAGAATTGCTATTACTTCGTTTATAATAGTAAAGAATCTACGAAATGCATTCGAAAGTTAGCGGTTGTCTAAAAAATCAAATATGGTAGGTAACTACATGTTACTTTTTAAATTATTTAGAAATAAATGTCGATAGTGTAAGAGATGTCTACTTCTTGGTTAATATCTGAAATATTCGATTTTAACAAGATTATTGCTGGCAGATTGAGGAAATCTTAAAATATTATCTAGGCATATACACAGACATATTATGGAGCTTTTCTACAGGGGTAAAATAGTTATGATTAAATTAAAATTAGAAACAGCCTGTAATTAATTAAGATAAAACGTGCAGTTCCCATGCAATAAAGAAACCATTTTCACAAGGACGTAGTTATCAGTGTTTATAAATGTGTAACTTTACATTAATTTTAGTTTTTCAATAACGTGAAATAAAATCTAGATACGTTTAACTAGAAATGAAATAGATAATATGAAATGGCACTGGATGTAGTCTGGAGAAGCCAGCGTCATCCGATTAAAATTCCAGTCACTGTCGCTACACATTACAGAATAATAAGTGTGAGGGTATAAAAAAAGAATTAGTAAGTATGCGGCGCCGGGCGACGCTCTATCAGTCTGTCCCATGTAAACGTGAAACAAGCCGAGTGGGATCGCCACTATTCCCTTCTAAGAATTTTCCACCGTACCTTTCTTGTTGCAAGAGTAACAACTCGACGAAAGCACATCCTACGTTTATATTGAGTTTATCTCGTTTGTGCTTTTTCCGAGATATGTAAATCTAACGTTTTACATTTTTATGAAAATAAATGTTACAGGTGTCTTGGAATTGAATACGTAACACTATACATTTCAATCACTTTTAGAAATGTATGTTTGTCTGTCTGTTTATGGAACACGCGTCATTGTAAAGTATTGCGTTCACGATAAAACCTCACCAAGAAAATCACAAAACATGTACTCGAGTTACATTTAATCTTCATTTCATTAAAATCGTTTCACACTATCAAAAGTTATTGTAATTTTAATGACGATGTCACGTAAGTATGAGAAAGTAGATAAGTAAATGTACTTAATATATTCAGATTATTTTATTAGTCACTGTTTTTTACATTAGGTTCCACACGGACGGAGTCACGGGCACAACTAGTGTACAACACCACTAATTAAATTAATTAATTACATATGCAAGGCACTTTTATGTTTTGCTTATTTATTGAATCTGGCCACTGTATCTCAGCGTGTAGTTCCGATTCTGACGCGGCCGGGAACGGTTGTGTCCGCGCTCGGAGCGATATTTCGTGATTATTGTGATACAGTGTATACAGAGTGAAGTGTTCGGCTTTCAACGTGAAGTGCCGACCCGACTGACGTGGCGCACACGTACACGGCAGCTGCGTAATACCTGCGTTCTTTTTCTCGAAATTGAGTGAGACCCTTCCTTTTTATATATTTATTGCTTTGTTTATTATATTATATTGGTGTATTTATTTGTTTACTCATTAGTTTATCTATTTATTTACGTAGTCCTTTACCCTTTTAGTCATCGTTTCTTTATAACTTTATTTATTTCAATTATTTATTTGTTTAGTTATCCATTTATTTATTTGTTCTATATCTATGCAAATTATTTACCTTGCCTGTCTCGCTAACGTATTTCCTGTATTGCTTTCTTCTTCTGGTTCATTTTAAACAGCTCTCTTGATCTGCACCCGGGATAGCCCGCAATTAACCCGTTCGGCGTGCCCCCCTGCCCTTACGGTAGGAAGGTTGTTTCGCGGCCCCCTCTCCTCGATCCACCGCGATGGATCAGTTAGCACTGGTAGAGTTATACCGCAAAAATCTCCTCGTGAGCGGTCTAGACCAGGAGACCATTAATTTGATTAATTTAACATATCATAATGTTACATCGCAGGCCTCCGAGGGTCATTTCAATATTCCGACCACGAACTCTTTCGCGACCTTATCGCCGCAGTCTCCTCTAGACGCGCGCGTCAAAGGCCTACTAGAAGCCCTGATTCCTAACTCCAGCTCGGAGACCGGCTCCGAGATGGAGCTAGACGTGACGGCGTCCGCCGAGCCGACCACGACCGCGACCGAGTCCGCGATTCCCGCGCCTTCTGCGCAAACAGATAACAGGTTATACGACCGTCTCATACAATAGGCGTCGTCCGGCTAGCCCGACGGAATCGGGTTCCGTAGGCCCGGCGAAAGTCGCGAATATAGGTGGCGCTCATGTGCCAGCCCCGGCTATACCGTGTAGCAAACCGCGGACAAAAGGACCTAGCTCCGTCCCGCTCACTCCTTCTCAACCTGCGGGTTCCGCAGGTAGGTAGCCGCGCCCCCCGCCTCCAGTCACGATTAAGGACAAGTCCCAATGGACTATGATTTCAAACAGGTTAAAAACCCTTAAGGTAAATTACACGTCCGCCCTGAGTACACCGGCGGGCATTCGCGTAAAATGTCACACGTCCGAAGACCATCGCGCTTTGATTCGATTCTTACAGAATCGAAATTAGCATATCTCACGTTCGCTCTCGAGGAGGAGCGCCTCCTCCGTATCGTGCTTCGCCGTGTCCCGGCCGAAATCTTGGTCGAGGACATCACCGTCTCCCTTCAGGAGAAGAAATTCCCCGTGCGTGAGGTACACCGCATGTATCACCCACGGACCCGCGCTCCCTACAATATGGTGCTTGTTCTCCTCGACCGGTCGCAGGAGGGCAAGGCAATCTTTTCGCTCACATTTGTGTGCGACCTCAACAGCGTCACCGTTAAGCCCCCACGTAAGACCCATATTCCGTCGCAGTGCCATAACTGCCAGTGTTATGGGCACTCGGCAAAGAACTGCCATCTTCGCCCCAGGTGCGTCAAGTGCCTGGGAGACCACGCCACGAAGGAGTGCGCGCGCACTCCTGCCACTGCCGATCCTCCCAGCTGTGTGGTCTGCGGTAACGCGGGTCACCCCGCGAATTATCGTGGCTGTCCCCGCGCGCCGCGCACTCTGCATCCCCGTCAGGCCAGGCAGGCGCCTAGGGCGCGTGTAGCCGCCGCCCGCTCTCCGCCTCCACCTCTCATGTCCGTGGAGGCCTTCCCGGACCTACCGGGAGCCTCCCATGTCCCGGTAGCGCCCGCGCCCACGACCTCACCGGGCTCGCCACCCTCTGTACCACGTGCGGCTCAACCCGGGCGGGCCCCTATGGCTCCCTGGGCCCCCCGACCTCAGCCTCAGGCTTCTTCTAAGCCTCAGGCGCCGCTGCCACAGGCGGCTTATGCTTCCTCATCCTCTCTCTCCAGTAAGTTTGACTGGATGAAACATCTACTCCGCGACCACGACATGAAGGTGGTCCTCGCCTTCCACGCCATAGTAGAGGTCGAGGAGGAGCTAGGTCTTCTTACCGCACTAGCGCGCTTCCCAGCTATCGGAGCCACTATTCAGCGCCTCGCCCGGTCAACCTCTTTTAAATAAGTTTTAAAATACTCGGGTCTTAATAAAGTAAAACCACGCGGTCTATGTCTCCCGTTTTTCAATGCGAGATCCCTTCGGACACAGCGCGATCTAGTAGCTGACTTTTTGCGCGGTAGACAGATCGACGTTTTCCTCATCCAGGAAACGATGTTAAAACCGAGTATGCGTAATCCGAGAATCGCGAATTACTGTATAGTCAGGAACGACCGCGTTCGTTGTATTGCATGCCGTTAGATCCGCCCGCGCTAACCAATATGGAAGTGTCAGTGTGTAAATTAGGAATAACCGGTCACTCGAATATTATTTTAGTTTCCGCGCATTTACCACCGAACAAAAAATTGCTAAGATCCGATTTGCAGGCGCTACTTAATTTAGGAGATTCAGTTATTATAGCGGGGGACCTCAATAGCGGGAACGTTATCTGGAATAGTCCGTGTAACTCTCGTAACGGGAGGATACTCGACGAACTAGATAGGGTTCTCGCGTTTGACGTCTTAGCCCCTTCGGAACCCACACACTATCAAAATCATTGCCGATCCACAGTTTTACACATAGCTCTCTTAAAAAATATCACGCTTCCTGTACGACTCATACAAGTCGTACACGAGCTTGATTCAGATCATCGCCCGGTTGTTTTACAGCTAGGTCACGATTCAGACTTCAACCCGCCGTCGGTTAGGGTGGCTGATTACGCAAAACTCGTTCAATATTTTAAAGAAAATCCGTCGTCTAGTAGTTTAGACAGGATTCCGGACGTGTTGGTGTCTAAAGCCAACGCGGATTCGGCCATCGATTCCCTGGTTGATTATCTCCAAACTGCCGTTAGGGTGACCTCGAAAGAGGTACAAGCGGCGAACGATCGCCGTTTTATACTCCCTGACGACGTGAGAGCATTGATCACGGAAAAGAACGCCGCGACTCGAGCTTACGACGCTTACTCGTCTGTAGAGAATAGCGATCGTTTACGTTCGTTACGAAAAACAGTCAAGTCTCGTATTTCTGAGATCCAGGGTGACAGGTGGGACAGACTCTTGGAGGGTCTCCAGCCGTCTCACCTGTCGTACTGGACTCTAGCGCGAACTCTCAAATCAGATACGGTCACTCCAAAGCCTCCTCTCGACAGAGGCCCCGGGTTGCCTCCCGCGTTCGATAGCAAAGATAAAGCAGAATGCCTTGCTGCAAGCTTAGAGAAACAGTGCTTGCCAAACACTGATAACACTGACCCTTTCCATAACGGATTAATCGAATCAGCTGCGGAGCATGTACTCGCGTCTCCTCCGGCGGATACCCTAACCGCGATTACTTTCGATGAAGTTGCAGGCGCGATTAAGCGTCTCAAGCCTAGGAAGTCCCCAGGACCCGATGGGATCAGGAACGAGGTTCTGAAACTCCTTCCTGATCGCATCACAACTCTATTGGTCTGCGTCTTCAATGCGGCCATGTCCCAGGGTCACTTTGCGGCCGTCTGGAAAAAGGCCATAGTGATAGGTATTCACAAGCCCAGCAAGAAAGCTACGCTTCCCGTTAGCTATCGCCCCATTAGTCTGTTAGATACCTTAGGAAAACTTTACGAGCGGCTCCTTCTGAACCGTCTCCAGTTCTCGATTACAGATTTAAAATTAATACCACCTGAGCAGTTCGGATTTCGCGCCGAACACTCGTGCACGAATCAAGTACACCGCCTCACGGAGTACATTTTCTCTAAATTTAACGCCGATCCGAAACGTAAACCAAAACGCACAATTGCAGTCTTCTTCGATGTCGCCAAGGCCTTCGATAAGGTCTGGCACGGAGGGCTCATCCATAAATTATGTGAATCTCGTGTACCCGATAGGTTAATTCATATTATCCGCAATTATCTCACTGATAGGACATTCCGCTTCAGAGTGGATGGTGAACTATCGCCGCCCCACCCGATACGCTCAGATGTGCCACAGGGCTCCATACTCACGCCCACGCTCTTCAATCTGTTCATCAGTGACCTACCTCGGTCTCGATGGGTCGAGGTAGGTTGTTACGCTGACAGGTAGCCGTAGCCTAGAGGTAATGTTCTCGACTTTATACTAATCGAACCGACGATCGACGGGGCGACGGTTCGAACCCCGACTTTGCCCCACCTTCCCATTGCACAGGTCCGGCGGACGAGAAGGAGACGGCCGGTGTGTACCTGGCGGTCTCCTTAGAAGACGAGGCCCGGCGGCGGCACTTCTGCCGCTGGGCCACATCGCTGGGGCGGCACGATGAAGTCTATAGAGATCTCGTGCCGCCCCAACAATAGCGTAAGACATACACCGTGGGGTTTTAGTCCGTGCGAGTCAGACATAACCCACCCTCTTCCCAGGGAGAGTGGGTATCCATAAGGGATTTCCCCACGTAAAAAAGAGGTTGTTATGCTGACGAACCCGTTATTTACACTTCCGGCTGGCGGTCGAACTTTCTTAGGAAGCGCATCGAAAAAACCGTTCATACTCTCGGTGAATGGCTTCGTCGATGGCGCATAGAAGTTAATCCCGATAAGAGTGCTGCAATACTCTTCGATCCTACGAAACGCGCTAATAAATTTGAGCCCATCAGGCTATACGGAATCGATATCCCTTGGGTCGAAGTGGTGAAATATCTCGGTGTTATATTAGATAGACATTTAAAGTTCAATTCACATATAGACAGAGTGCGAAACAAAGCCGCTATGGTCTTCGGTCGCCTCCATCCGTTGCTTTGTCATAAGAGTAAGATGTCTCTCAGACACAAGCTCACTTTGTATAAGACGTGTATCCGTCCCTTGATGACATATAGCTGCCCCGTTTTTGCGCATATCTCCAAAGATAACTTTGATAAGCTGCAGGTTCTCCAAAATCGTATTTTACGTAAAGTGACCGGTGCCCCGTGGTACATCCGGGGAGTCGATCTCCATAGAGACCTAGAGATCCCTTCTATCTGTGCGTACGTAAAATCACTTACGATTAGTTATTTTGAAAAAACCGCGAATCATACCAGTCCGTTAGTGGTATCCACCGCAAACTATGAACCCGTACCTAACGTTGCGCGTTATAAAAGACGTCCGCGACACATATTTACCGACTCTCCTGATTCAATCACGTCATCGAACGATCAGTACCAGCCTGTCCCTCGAAACAGAGCGTGTTCACACCCACGCCCGCGTACCCACGGATCACGCCGCCGTGGTCTGCGGGTTGATTTCACTCCCGCACACCCGATTAGGCTTCCCACGGCAGCAGAATTGTTTCGTTAGGTGTAAGTTTCTGTTCAGTGTGATTTGCTATTATATACGCTAAGTATAGCTTGTTTCGTGGGGTCGATATGTTTTATTTGGATTCATTGTAATAACAAGATTATGAATAAAATATAAAATCCCCTACATAACAGACTGAAATTACGCCAAAAACTCCTCAAAAAGTTTATTCTTTTTTTGTTCCCAATTTTTGGTTTGTGATATATTACATATTATAAGGATAAAGTGTGTGTATATAATATTAAAATAAATACTTTTTGATGAATACATATATCTGCGGTGCTACAAATATCAACATTTTTTTAAATTCTGTTCATATGTCTGTTTGTTTATTTGTTCCGGGTAATCTCCGAAACGGCTGGACCTATTTGAATCGTTTTTTTTTTCTTAGAAATGACTACACTATTAACTAGGTCTTATCAGCTTCAAGGGACTACAAGTAATATTTGAACGGGAATTTTACGGACAAATAACTAACTAATTAGCTATTATATTTTAAGCTAGCGGGTTCAACAGACGATACCCGCCCTGATAATAAGATAAATTATACCTAAACCTTGCCCAAGAATTATTTTATAAATTGGTAAAAACGGTACGAAAATAAGTTTTTGATCTTATCGCGAACAGACTTATAGACAGCCGTGGAACACGCCTTTGTTGACACTATGTTGTGATGAACTGTTATCCGTTCATTCGTATGTGTGAAATTGACCAAAAATATGTTGTTCACTGGAAAGATGCGCATGTGACTTACATTGTAGTCCAAGAATAAATATAATTGAAAGTCATATGTTAATATGTGATTTAAATTATAGCAAGGTATATTAATAACTTGATTATATCAACAATATGGACATATTATATCTATATTATAAAAGATTTAACATACACTGTTCGATAATGTATAGCTTAATATTTTCATTACTTTCTTATATAGTGTAAGTGAGCACTGAGGGTGATACGTAGATAGTAGTTTAAAGTCCCAGCTATGTAGCTTATGATAAATCCCATCCCATTCGACACACTATTAGTATTCACATATATAATGTAAATGTTACCTGTTACTGTAGATGATGTGCGTGTCATACTTACAAATATTTTTGAAAGAGTAACACGGTAAGAGTAACGGGTAACAGCTAGTTAGAAATAAAATGATTATATCCAATAGACATGACCTCTATTAATTTATTAGCTTAAACTCACAGTATCGAGAAGCTGCATGTCGGTAATATAAAAATATAGCACGTGTCGAATGTACGATTCACTGTTGTTTTGAGTAACACGTCATATCCCAAAAGTCAGAATGTATAGGTCAAAAGGTACAGATGATTTTATTAATGTTTTAAATGTAATTCCACGCAGTCGTAGTCGTTGGTACAGCTAAAGTGACATTGAATTACAGGATACTTTATCGCCTGTAGAGAGATTTATTTCAGTTACATATCTCTATCATCCAAATAACTATGATATGATATTTTATAGTAAGGTGCTAGCGACTTTGTCTGTGTTTGTATCTTTACAAATGGTGATACCATATATTATCTTAATGACACAAAATTTATTTATGCAGCACACGCTGAAATATCTTTCAGACGGTAATACTTTTTCAAACTTAAAGATTATTGCTATATTTTGTATAATGATATACATTATTGTCAGTTTATTAGTATAATATATAAGCTATGTTACAGTAAAGTTTCATCAAAATAAAAATAAAAATAGCTGAGATGGAAATCGGCTGCTACGACAATCCGTCTAACCCCAGTTCGAATCCAAGTGATAGCAAAACAGATATGTTTCTCCAGATTAGGCCCCCTCTTAGCAGTGGCTCAAGCCTAGGTCCGTTCCCTCAGCGTGGAGCCCTTGAGTGCGCTGCTCGCCTGATACACACACAAAATCTTACAATACTGCAACAACATTACACATATCACCTCCACACACGTACACTCATACACGTGTATGAAAGTGAAAGGGTTTTGTTTCTTTCCCTTATCGAACCGAAATGTTTAGAAAATTATCCGATATGAAATATATATATATATATAAGAGTTGTTGAGATATGTATGCTTGGTACACATATATATCTCAACAACTCATGTATGTATGAATACTTAGCTTAGCTTAGGTTAGCTCAGATAGGTCGCGAATCGCATGTATCAGGCAACAGCCCAAGCCGAGGTGTGCCGTTTACCCTTGAGATAATTATCAAAAAATATCGGTTGAGTACCTTAGCGCTCGCCTTAGTAGTCCGGTCATGCTGTTAAGACCTTGCTAAGTCAATAGCGTAGTCATTTCGAAGAAAAAGTTTTATCAAATTGCGTTGAGTAGTTTTTGCGTAAAAGTATAACAAGTACCCATCCATTAACATTAGCTTATCTATCAACTTATCTTGAATTCCTTATCCAGTAAGTAGCGGAATCGAGCGCGACATGGAATATTCCATAAATAATTTTATTTTTGTAGACCCGTATTCGCTACAAGATTTTTTTTTAAACCAGGAACCATTAGGCCACCTCGCAGAGGATAGAATTTTAATATTGCAAATTTATCATGTAACTTCTCTAGAATATAAAGTGCTCATTGTCATTACAACCAGAGGCTAATGCTATAACTCTATATCTTAGATTTGTTTCTAATAAACTGTTATTTATCCAATGAATATTTGTATATTAGTAACGAATTTTTTATATAATAGATATACCTGATCGGGTCAAAAACTTTTAATATTATTAATTATATACTCTCTGATTATTGTTTAAATATCAATATATAGATTGAATAGTTATAAAATGTACAATATAATTTAATTTACATTATTCAAAATGCCCTCTCTCATTTTCACTACATGCCCTTCGACGCGATCACTCATCGATTGCGAAACATTCATATCGATTTCTACCGCTGCTTTGACCAGAGCTACTACAATTACTAATGAGGTTCAGCTCAGACTCTCTCTTCCAAATGTTGCCATGTCTTGTAATCCAGTGGGTTTAAATCTAAACTAGAAGAAGGCAGTCTTCATGCCCGATTAAGTCAATTCCATGGACGGTTATATAGTCTTGCTTGCTTCATGTCTTATCAGCTGGCGTAGAATTCTGTTGGAGCATCGAGTTAGGACGGTATTTTGATACATAAACAGAATTATTTTCACACTTTTTTTTACAGAAATACACCTCAGTTAAGCCTGAATATGAGACTCCAAAACACTCCATGAATGGTACGAAAGATAATGGCCTATTGCTGGACTCTTGAAATACACGCGCTCGCTTCTTTACATCTGGGGTCATACAACTTATCATTTTGTTTGTTATAATTTTCTTCGACGTTAAAATTTTTTCATCTCTTCTAAATACATTCTACAGAGCACATCAATTAACATACAAAGCGTAGCTTAGGTCAGAATGTACCCGAGAACAAAGTAATTTTTGGGTGCAGGCGGTTGGGTCGGACAACGTGGCATGAGGAATAGAGGGCTTTTAGGGTGTTACTTTATTTTTATTACATTTTATGTTGTAATTAACGCGTAAGAAGCCGCAGGCGGGTTTATTCTAATGTGTTGTAAATGTAAAATAGTCTTGTGAAAATTATAACATGCTCTGAAAAATTCTGTTTTACCAGACGTATATAAATGATAAAATAAATAAATGTCTAAATAATACCTGCTTATGAAGTAGGTTATATTTTATTTCTATATCGCAATTCTAAACACGTGCATATTATAATTTACAAGTTGCGTACAAAACTAAAAATGAGTATTTCAAGTTGACCCTACACCGAGCCACTGTGCTATTGTTGTTCAATTTGCTTCAGAACACTGACATCCGGAGTTCTTTGTTATTTCGACTGCGAGTTATATTCCTGCTGGTGTTCTGTATTCGTGTACAGATTACAGAGGCCTTCTGCGTAGTGGAACGGTCGAAGTCTCTGATTAAAAAGTAGCGGGTACCCTGCCGTGCTGCGCCGTGCCGACCGAAACCATTCTAATATTCTTTGTCTGGATTTAGTTAATGAGAAATCCTTGTTCCGCAATAAGTAGGCCATTCATCAACATGCTGGGGGCCGGTATGATGGATACGAATAGGGTTACCAAATTTGGAACTAAATTTTGCGGGATATAAATAATTGAAATGTGGGGCGACGCGACGCGACGATCTAAAAGGTTTTCTAAAATGGAGACATTGTAAAGAGTATTTATTGTTCAACTCAAACTGTGTTATCTCTTACCACTTGCATACGTTGCACAATGATAAACATCACGGGCTCTTCTGGGACACCAGAAACAGAACGCTTGCGAGACCTAATTAGGATTTACAGATTTTCTATGTGCGATAAGAAGAACTTGTCAGAGTATTGATTTTAATGTCTAAGTATGATATTTTAGATAATCATTCCTCTGGCTGAACGAATAAATTCTGATGTGCTCATGAATATTGCTTATTCTGTCTTATAGGAATTATGTTAAAAATATTCCCAAATTTATTACATCGTCCGAATACAGGATGTATTGAATAAAATTTTATTGAGTACCAAAAACTTGCTATTAGACACAGCTCTGTAATACGGATACGGTCTGAATTGTTTAAACGAAAACCTTGTAACAGTAAAATATTTTATTCTTCGTATTTGTAAAACGATGGACAATTCTATTAGTTCAAATAATATTTTTTTCATCCCCAAAATAAAAATCAAAGAGTAATTTTTTTAAATGACAAACAGTATCTAAAAGCGGGACGTTTTTGTTATCGGGAGTTGCAAGTAAGAGCTTCGAAACTCCATTGTAAATTAAACGCTTTGTGCATAGCCGCCGCGGACACACAACAACTAATGCAGCTGACTCATTACAAAATATCCAACAAGATGCGCCGCGACGCAGTACTTCTGTATTCAGGAATTCTTTCCGAGACTTGATATTTAATATAACATTTTTAACATTTGAAATGTCTATGCTAATATTTAATATGTAATATATATTAATTAAGTAGAATAACAATTCCAATGACATTTTCTCCTTCTGCACAATATTAAGAATGTGGAAATGTGGAAAGTTCTGATGATACCCAAAGTTATACTGAGCCTTTAATTAATTATATTTATATTACTTTACTAGCTGAACGCGCAAATCCGCACGCGTTTTTTAAAATTATATTATAGAAATATAAAATTGTGTCAACATGTACAATTATAGAAATGCTCTTTAAAATAATTGTAAGTACGACACGCACGCTACTTACAGTAACATGTAACGTATACATCTATACTAATATTATAAAGCTGAAGAGTTTGTTTGTTTGTTTGGTTGAACGCGCTAATCTCAAGAACTACCGGTCCGATTTGAAAGTTTCTTTCAGTGTTAGATAGCTCATTTATCGAGGATGGCTATAGGCCTCATATCATCACGTTAAAACCAACAGGAGCTGAGCATTAATGAAGAATGTCAAAAAAACGGGCTATTTTTGAAGCTTCCGCTGCGTGTTAATATCAGTATTATATGAGTTGCCATGGTAACGCGATAATATTCTATTGAAAATATTTTCATGGTTTATTTTGTTTTCCTATTCAAAAAGTTTATTCTAAGTTAGTTTTGCTTACAATTTTTAATTATACGTGTTACGTTTATATCGCGAACATTTCTAAAGTTTATTTTGTGTTGCTATTCAAATACTTTAGTAGTAATAATATTCGTCCAATAAGACAGTCGAAGGAATACTGCCATACATACTGCCAATTCTGAAGTTATCAATATAGAGGTAGTTTTCTTCTATGTCCACGTTAATGTAAAGGTATAAGCGCCAAATCCTCTATATAATATTTAATACATTTTTATCTTCTTAACTTTCAATACCACAGAATCCATGCTCCGTGGTATTATTTTTCAGTCATTTCACTTATGCACAATAAACGAACCAAATTACATAAAACGTCACCAATTTAACACAATATAGAGACAAGTAACACAAGATTATGAATAAAATATAAAATCCACTACATGGCAGACTGAAATCCCCCCAAAAACTTTATTCTACGTTAGTTTTGTTCCCAATTTTTAATTTGTTATATATTACATATTATAAAAATAAAGAATGTGTATATAATATTAAAATAAATACTTTTTGGTGAATACATACATATATCTGTGGTGCTACAAATATCAATATTTTTTTAATGCTGTCGATATGTCTGTTTGTTTATTTGTTCCGGGTAATCTCCGAAACCGCTGGACCTATTTGAACAGTTTTTATTTCTTAGAAATGACTACGCTATTGATCTAGCAAGGTTTTAACAGTTTCACCGGACTACAAATAATATTCGAACGGGAATTTTACGGACAAATAAGTAACTAATTAGCTGTTTTATTTTAAGCTAGCGGGTTCAGCAGGCATTGCCCGCCCTGATAATAAGACAGAATATACCTAAACCTTGCCCAAGAATCATTTTATATATTAGTGAAAACGACATGAAGATGCATTCTGTAGTTTTTGATCTTATCGCGAACAGACATATAGACTGACGTGGAACAGGACTTTGTTTTACACTATGTAGTGATGAACTGTTATCCGTGCATTCGTCTGTGTGAAATTGATCAAAAATATGTTGTTCACTGTAAACATGCGCGTGTGACGTGCGCAGTACTGGACTCCAAGAATAAATATAATTGAAAGTCATATGTGTACATGTGTTAAATTATAGCAAGGTATGATAATAAATTAATTATATCGACACTATGGACATATTATATCTATATAATAAAAGATTTAACACATATTGTTTGATAATGTTTAGCTTAATGTTTTCATTACTTTCTTATATAGTGTAAGTGAGCACTCAGGGTGATATAGAGCAGTTTCAAGTTCCAGTTATGTGGCTGATGATAAATCCCATCCCATTCGATACACTATTAGTATTCACATATATAATGTACACGTTACCTGTTACAGTAGATGATGTGCGTGTAATACTTACAAATATTTTTGAAAGAGTATTATTGTATTTTACACTAGATGTGTGATCACAATTTTAAATTTATTTAATATATTTAAAAAAACGCGTGCGAAGCCGTGGGAACAGCTAGTTAGATATATAAATACTAAGAGTGTATTAAATGAGGTTTATCATCAGCAACATATTTGGAACGTTAACCCACTATATCTCAGTACTCACTTACACTGTACAAGGAACTAATGAAACAATAACTTATATATTATTATAGAGACTTACAAAAAATAAGTGCTTGTCTGTCCGCAAGTAATTGTAATATGGAATTCTTTACATAATACAATTATCTATGTCTATATCTATGTCTATCTAGGTCTATGATTTTATTAGGAAGACCTCTTCTTCAAAGTTACTAATAATTATAATATTCAATTGTAAACAATAAGCTGATAATTATTTCTCGAATTTAAAATAAAGAATGAGTTGAAATCTTGCTAAATTTCATCCAAACAAAGACGCACGTACAAGCTGTTCTAAAATAGAATAATCTCAATTACTTTTTATTAGGTTCGCTATCTTCCAGTAAAAGTCCTGTGACATTCGGTATAACCGTTTTAGAGATAGCCCTGCGGGCGAAACCATGGTTAACAGCTAGTATAAAGTAATATTTCTTGAATTACTAATTGTGTCAGCTATGTGCTAATTAAAGTTTCATAAAGATCGATCTCATCGTTTTGGAGATAGTACTCCCGGCAAAGCCACAGTTAACAGCTATTCTAAATTAAAATAGACTAAATTACTTGTTATGTTGTCCGCTGTTTGTTGATGAGAGTTCTGTTAAAATTGGTCCAACTGTTTTGGAGATAGCAATGTAGACGGAGCTGCGGTTAACAGATAGTCTAATTTAAAGTAGCCTAACTAACCCGCTGTAATTTTAGCTACCTGTCAGTGAAATTTGTGTCAAAATCGGTTCAGCCACTTTGGAGATTACCCAGAACAAACAGACAGACAAAAAATTAAAAATTGCATTTTTATTAGAAGCGTGTAATGTATACTTTAATACCCAATCAGTAAAAAAAAATGGACTCCGATTCGTGCCGCCGTGCGGGTCGGACGCGTGCGCTCATATCGTTTTTTGACGTGAATTTTATTCCTGTTACGTTTCCGATTTTTCGTAAGTGTTCGCGACGCGGTTACGCGACCTTGTTTCACGTCGAAAGTTTTCGGTATTTCGGTACGCTCGTTATTCCTACGTTTCTTTGAGACCTTCAGAGGAGTCAATCGTAAGGCGTTCGTTTTAGAACGCAGCAAACTGCACTTTTCGGTGCAACAATAATCGCACTTTTCAGTGCGTTCTGCGTGTTCTCCGTGTGCTGCGTGTCGCCGGTTCGCGTTCCAGGGAGTTCAGCGCTTCGTGCTACGCTCCATGGTTCGAGGTCCTTGTCGTCGTGCAGCCAAAAAAAGAAGTGTTAGGGCCTCCCCCTAGGCACTGTAGGTCCCCTGTGAGGCATTGCATTTCGCCCACAGTTTCCTTTTGGTCTGGACTCCGGAGTCCGTTAACTTTAAAAAAAACGCGCCCCCTGCCTCTCTGGCAGGGAGGTTTCAAATGTCTTCCCCCGCCCCGCACCTCTCCTCAGACCCCGTTATGGCCAAGAGAGTGCCAGAGAGTGCGAACTCGCGCGCTTTCGGAAGTTCATCGCGACCATCAGTCCCGAGCTTATGTCCGAGTACGGCCGCTTCTGTAGCGAAGCGGCCGGGTTTCTCAAGGACGGTCCCATCCCGTCCATATCTCTGCTGCGCAATATGTTCTGGAAAAGAACTCTTTTGCGGCACTCTTGAAGGTTGCCGGGAACAACGACTTCACCGTCGTCTCCCACAAGCGCGCAAACTCAACCTCCGATACCGAGGGCGATAAGCCCTTAAAGATCTCCAACGTTGATGGCGCGAAAGTGTTAAAGGCGTCACCCACGCCCTCCGTACCGGCTCCTTCGAAAGCTGCGAGTCCTGCAGCTTCGAGCAAGAAGCCCCGCCCCCTCCTCTCGTCACGATCCAGGACAATCCTGGCTCGATATCTCATACCTGTTGAAGGAAGCAGGAATCCCGTTAGCCTCTGCCATGAGTACCCGAGCGGGTATTCAGGTAAAGGTTGAAAACTCTGACCTACATCGTAATCTTACGCGCCTTCTGCGCGCTAAGAAAATTGCGTTTTTCACATATGCGCTCGAAAAAGAGCGCATGTTACGCGTAGTAATACGCAGAGTTCCCGCCCAGATTCTCGTAGACGATATCTACGAAGACCTCCAGGAACAAAAGTTCCCAGTCAAAGAGGTCCACCGCATGCGATCTTATCGAAACAAAGCGCCATATGACATGGTGCTTGTCATTCTCGACCGCACCATGGAGGGCAAGAAAATCTTCTTGCTCTCGATCCTCTGCGGCCTCTCCGGCGTCACCGTAGAACCGCCGCGCAAAACGTCCTTACTCTCGCAATGTCATAACTGCCAGGATTACGAATACTCCGCACGTAATTGTCACCTGAAACCCAGGTGCATTAAGTGCCTCGGCGAACACTCTACTTCGGATTGTTCTCGAACCAAAGACTCGCCCGATCCTCCAAGTTGCGTTTTGTGCCGCGGCGTGGGTCATATCGCGAATTATCGCGGTTGCCCTCGCGCCTCGTGCACAAAACTGCCCCGATATTCTAGGCAGGTCTCGCCCTCCAGGGTGCCTGCAGCGGCATCCCGCCCCCACCCTCCACCTCTCGACTCTAAAGAGGCTTATCTCGCGCACCGGCAGCGCCCGCATCCGCGCTTCACGCGATTCCCCTCCCCGCGCGGGCCCCTCAGGTCCCGTGGACACCGCAGATCGCAGCGCGACTTGACCCACGACTTCAGGCGGCGAAGCCTTCACAGGCCAACACCGCAGTCGTTCTCTCCGGCATGGACTGGTCCGCCTAGCTCTTAGTTTTTCATGAGATCTCGGAGATCTCCGCGTACGACGAGGTCGCGAACGACCTGAAACAGGGCCTCATTCGCGCGATCGTAAAATTTCCCGCCATCGCGGCAACAATCCAAGGGCACGCGCGCGCCGCCCTTTCTAAATAATAATAATAATTTTCAATATAAGATAGAGTATACTCGCGCGTTTACGTCTATCTTCCCCTAAAATCGTCAAATAATATCATTTTTCTATTTTTAGATCCCGGCGCCGGCGCCATTCGTTTAAATTGTAAATTCGATACCCGCACACTTTTTGTTCGCGTATCTTGGCAATATTTTTGTCCGTGGCTCCCCGGGTAGACGCAGAGATAATGCTTTCGCGATACAGTACACACCACATCGATTTTACACATACGCAGTTAATCAGACATGTACCTTACACATCTAGTGGAAGGGTTTACTTTTTTTCCCTTATCGAACTGAACCGAGTAGGTTTAGTTTGTCTCTTTTCGAATTACTTGTTGTGTTTTTGTATAATGCAATTTTAATTGTATGACCCAAAAATGGATACATGTATAGCTTAGCATAGTTTAGCTAGGACAGAACGGGTTTTTCTAGGTAACGGCCAAGCGGAGGTGTGCCGAGCACCCTTGAGCTAGTTATCAAAATAAAATCGGCTGAGTGCCTTAAGCGCTCGTTTTAGTAGTCCGGTGAAGCTGTGAAGGCCAAAAAATTAAGGCCAATAGCGTAGTCAGTTGGAGAAAAAAAAAGTGAAAAAATTTTTTTTTGATATTACATACACTTCGCTTTTATTATATGTATAGAACAAACAATATTTACATATACGACAAGTACTTTTGTTGCTTTTTTCTTCGAGGTAATTTCATTATCCTAAAAGATATTTTTAAATATTAAGGAGTACGCCGACTTGTATTTGTTAGTAGTGTGGTGAACTATCTGTTATACATAGTTTGTAGCTATGGTGAATAGAGATTACACGTTTACACTACATTTTTCCTTTTTGTGAGTTACGAAGTTACAATAAATAATGGTCTTCCATATACTGTTAATGCTTCGTACTTTTCATATATATTTTTTATAAATTGTTATAGAAATTATTACGTTGAATAGGTTATTATTTACGATCATTTTTTATTTAATAAATTATCAGAAACAACAATTGTATCAAATCTGACTGATATTCAGTTATGTAGAGCATTCAAATACTTAACTATAGTACTAGGTACACCTACAAATAGCAGTGTATTATATTAACAATTATTTCAAATACCTACTTCATACATTATTCCAATATTGGTTTGGAAAAAACTCAATATCTTATGGAATAGAATGAGTAAAATGACACTTAGTTTAGGTTACAGGACTGGTGTGGTATACATACAGGTTGCAACTTAGATACGCTTACAAATACACGAAAAGTTATAAAATTGTTTTTACGTATTTTTTCTCAACTATTTTTATATTAATAGATGTAACTTCTCGTTCTTAAACTGGCACTGGTATATTTACGTACTGCATATTAATGAAAGGTTTGCATTTTCTCCAATGTTATTACGATTTCAGTCGCAAATTATCAGAAGACAGACTACTATCGAGTGGCCTTAGCTTTGTAGTTCCCGGAACCCGTAAAATAAATGCTGATGAATACTTCAACGTTTCATAATAAGAAATAGGTCGCTCAATAAAGCGGACGGTCTCTCGCAAAGTTGCTATAAAAGTTAAAGGAAAAATTGTACACGATTTATTGCTTTGTTTTGATTCGTTCGCGAAACACTGAAGCTATAGTGACTCTTATTGCTTTTCTTTATCCTTTCAAACAATATACAATAGAGTAGATGGAATTATATTAAACAGTGAAGGGAGGCAACCACAATGTACGTATTTATATATTAGGAACATCTATGTTCCGGCTTTCAGTTACACAAAAACCATATAGTATTTATGTTTATAATATCTGCGTTATATGAGTAGACTAGATATCTTCTTCTATACAAATAATAAGAATGTAAATCTATCGTGTTTGTACTTTTTAGATTTTTTTGATAAAAAATTGATTCTGTGTTGTAGAATTAAATGATAAAATATATTTCACTCATTTATAGAAATGTCTGCCTGTCTGTTTGCTTGAATATGCATCCACTGTTAAAGATAATTATAAAGCATATTAAACTACTTTATAATTTTTAGTTTTCGTTTCATTGAAATCGGTTCACTCTATAAAAAGGTATTGTAAATTTAATGACGACGCGACAGAGAAAAGTAAATAAGTAATTGGACTCAATACATTTAGATGATTCTATTAATGTTTTTTGGATAAGATTCCGCGCGGATAAAGTCACGGGGACAGCTAGTTATTAAATATCGTCGGGACTAAAGTAACTAACTGTTGTACAATTAGTCGATACTCTACGTACTGATATTGATGTATGAATTTTAATATATCTGAGATCCATACTATTTATCCGTTTATGCGATCGTCATGAATGTTAATACACCTTTTACTTTTAGAATGCAAAAGGTTTTATTTTATTTTTGTACTCGAAACTCGACGGCGTTACACAATATTTTATTGTGATAAGTTTGAATATTGTAACGCGAATACCAGTTCTCGATGATTGTCATTTATAAATATTGCAGAGGATAATAAAGTTGATAGAGATGTCGAGGAGTGATTGTGAACGAGTCATACACGTATCTCGTTAGTCGTTTTTATTATATTAACAAAGTTTTAATGAGAGAAACATCCATTTCGTGCGCATTCTGAACGCTCGTAAACACATAATGTTGTTTTGAAGTGGCGGCGCAGAGCGAGCGGTCCCCGCACTCGGATATCACTAAACTTGTAGTTTTTATCGACGCCCATTAAACCAGCGAACATGTTAAGGGCGGGGAAACGATTAATTATTTCGCCGAACCCCATTTCTAGTATTGTGTTAGTATGAAAAGAATCCACGCGGTATACTAAGACTGAATTATTATGCGTTTTATGCATTACAAATTCACTTTATGTTGCCATAATGATCAAAATGGTTTGCCAAGTTTGCATGTCATGGCTTTGGTAAATTGGGCGAGAAGGAAGTTTTCCATGGGAATCATTGCCTCTTAAGTTAGTTTCACATTAAAATAATGGGCCCGTATAACCTATTTCTTGCAATAACGTTACTGCTTATTGCTGTAACGAAATACGTTATAGGATGTAGCGAGAGCCAACTATGGTATCCCTTTCTTTCAAACTAACTACACGCTTTTAGCTCAAGGGATTTCAGAACTTCTCCGGGGTTAGTAGCCCACTTAAGACACTCAAACTGATCTAATCACAGTTTGGGTTGTTCCCTTGCATTAAATTCCAATAAGTAAATATCCATTCGTGTTGATTAACCATGCATATATGCACATATATGTTCAGACGCAACGTGCTCAAGGGTTTCAACAATTCTTGGATGTGGGATATGTTCAATTATATCATAAGCACCAGAAGGGTGTGCGTGTCTAGGCTTTACTTATTTTTGATCATATGGGGTTTGGGGACATCTGAATATTTATTACGTCAGCAATTTTAATTATTTATATTCATTTGATTTTGATACTAGTAATGAAACTTGTGAGAGTTCCACTTTATTTTCTTGAGGACGGATGCGCCGCACACCTATGTACTTAGCGCGTCTACCTGCAGAGGCTGCCTCGTCCCGTTATAAGTCCTATATTAGAATCGACCCTCTTTATGTTAAATATCACTTTGTGACGATTTAGGAAAGTAAAATATTTCTTAATAAGAAAGCAAAATTAAATAAATATTGTATATGTACAAACCAACAAAATACATTTTTACAAAATTTAGCTTAATGTACGTCATCCATAAATATCTATCAAAACTTGCTTATCTGAGTGATAATAAACATTTCCAACAAACAGAGCAAACTTGTACATTATCTATACATATTAATAAAATTGAAGTTTATTGTTTGTTCAGGTTAATCTTTGAAAGGGCTTAACCGATTTTAATGAAATATTTACTGATAGATAGCGAACATTTTAAACTACATATCAATAAGCTTTTTTCAGGGAACGATTAGTAATCATGAAAATTTACCGAGGTAAGTTAAACCACAGTTATATTATATAATTAAAAAGCACGTAATTCTAATGAAACAATAACACCATTTTCCTGAAAACAAAATCCCAACTAGATTCACATAAGCAACAATCTTACACTACAACCTCCGTATAATATGATGATCACGTAAAAGTTGTATTTGAAAGTCTACAGACCGTCATGTGTTCTACATCTTAAGTGGTGTGCAACACGCGGCAACATGTGCCGCCACAGATCGATCGCCCTCATACTTTACAACTACGGCTATTATTTTTCACGATAAAATAAAACGTACTCGCATGAAATTTAAAACTTATTAATTACAGAGATTCCCTGGACTTACGCGATACGTGGAACCGAAAAATAACTGTAATTCGAATTCGCGTAAGTATGGATTCAACTTAACATATAAGTACATATACGAGTTTTTGGCGGCATTTCAGTCTGTCATGTAGTGGATTTTATATTTTATTCATAATCTTGTGTTATTGGACTCTATATTTTGTAAATTTGATGGTGTTTTACGTAATATAGTTAGTTTATTGTGCATAAGTGAAGTGAATGGAAAATAATACCACGGAGCATGAAATTCTTAGATGCCACAAAAACTCCCAGGAAGGTTCTAACAAGGGAACTACCATCTTGTTAGAATATTGGCTCACACGACGCTTAATATTGAAGTGATCGCACGACGCTTGTAATATTATTGATTACTCGATAATGGCAGTAATAATCTGAAAGATTGATTGCCAAAAATAAAGTGAAAAAAGTACATATAAAGTATGTTTAATAAAGACCAGAGTCTACTTTAACTTTTTCTTCTTCTTACGCAAATTTCCTAGTCCCATGTTGCTATTTTTTAATTTTCGTTTTGTAATAGAAACGAGCTTATCATTGGAGACTATTGTTTCTAAAATTTGTAACCCTTTTGAATTGCACTAAGGCCTTCTATTTAGTTTGCGATCGACATCTGATCTTCCAATTCAACGTAATCTTATGAATCAGTTTGTTTAATGTCTTACTCATGTTCACGCATTTTGATAAGTTCGTCAATTGTTAGCTCTTGATTGTGTGAATCCGGCAATTCTTGAACGTTATCAACATCTATTGTTTTTTTTTTTATCGAAGCACGACATAGTTACTGCACTATGCCTGATGTTAAGCATAGTACAATCCAAAAACATCGGCAACCACCGAGAGGCAGATTATCCATCGCCGGTCGCCGCTGTCATGCCGGACATAATGACGAAAGTCACCCGGTACTGGATATGCACAGGCTGATCCCGAAACGCGACGTGCAGAAGCGAGTCACTATGACAGGCTTTATCGCCATATGCATGGTGGTTGCGACCCAGTCGGGCTGTAATACCCTACCACCCTGCTTTCGCCATTGCCTCGTTCGTTATTCAGCAGGGTGCACCACGTGCAGGTGAGGTTGGCTTGGGTGTCTCAAGTCTTAAGATGTTACTCGACACCCCTTACACCCCAGTAGATATTAAAGCCAGGCTGAAGCTATTATTGGTTTCAGCATAAATGGTTCGGCTCTTCCGGGGTAGTACCACCCCCACAGAAAACCGACGTAAAGTAACAGTGCTTGTATTGTTGCATTTCGTTCGGTCAGTGAGAGCGCCGGAGACCCATCTCCACTATTCTGCCCTCTACTCTCCCTACCCTTCTCCCTTTCTCTTCACTCCCCCAAACACAGGCTGGCAACGCACTTGCGACTCCTCTGGGGTTTCTAATGTCTATGGACACAGCGGTAATCGCTTAACAACAGGAAACCCGCCAGTTTGTTTGTCTCCTATACGATATAGAAAAAAAATCTTTCTCTAAATTTTATTGTTTGACAATATCTACCTCTTATGCGATTATGTTATGAATTTCTCCAGAATCTTTCAGGTTTTTAAGGATTCATCCAGGATACAGTTTTTTACAGACACGTGGCCATCAAAAAGAAAAACCGCATATCTATGAATTCGCGTATGTCATGGTATATTGATACTATAGTAGAGTATAGATAGTACTCAATGTTTTAATTTGGCGATATCTTTTTATGAAGTATCTTTACCGTGTGAAGTTTATACTTATAATAATATAACACTGCGTTTTGTGCGTTATATACAAAAACCTATATTATTCAATCAATTAGATTATTCAGCTTTGAATCTGGACATATGAAATGAAATTAACTACAGAAAAGAAACCGTTAGTTAATTTATAGGGTAATTTATTAATGATTCATTCAGTTCAGACTTGAAATGCTAGCAATTCACCTTAATATTGTCAGACTAGGATCGATCGACTATGAAAGGCTGCAAGTATGTGCGATGCAGAATTGTCGTCTGGATAGGAGTAGGGAACTCCCGATAAATACGATAAAAGAAAACGATATTCTGGCCTAATTGTGGATCAAATAAATTCTTATAATTCACTAAATCTGTGAATACTTCTATATCGGCAAAAAAAAAACTTGCAATCGACCGCTTGAGCACCCCCGCTTTAACCTATTGGTGCCTGCTACACGGAATTAAAAGAGTTTCGTGATTTAATTCAACCAAAGCTATTTCTATTCATCCATGCAATTTTATTATCTTGAATTTATTCTTTACAAGGAAAGCAATGCAATTTTAAAACAATATCTAAGTTTTTGAAACAAAATAATTCTAAACAAATTTTATTCATTTTGATGTAATACACGTTTTCGGTCAAAGAAACTTTAATAAATTGCGTCAATACACTGAATTTATTCGTCATAAAAAAATATTTCATCGACTCAATACATTTAAATTTTCAGATTGGAGACTTTTAAAAAACTTGATACAAAAATCAGTAACTTATACTTAAGACTTTATCTTCTTGGTTCTATTTTGTTATTATTTTATATTTGCTATTATTATAGTTCAAAATAGTATAAGAAAGTATACTTTCTTCTCACAAAAGTAGTTTCATTGTTTCATTCATTGTAGTCTTATGAAGCTGTTAAGGTCTTGCAAGACCAATAGCATAGCCAGTTGGAAAAAAAAGTTTCATTCGACTAATAATAGCCTATTTTTTGAATTGTAATGTTGTTAGGATTAATCAACCGTTATAACCCTTTTACTAATTTGAAGTTACTTTTTTGTCATTACTGCTAAGCCCATGTAGAAAAGCCTGGTGATTTTTGGACTGAGTAATAAAAAGGTTTTTAATGTGCAACAAAAATCTCGTCGAAAGTTAGTAGGTTGAAAAAGAATATACTTACTCGCTTATCCCATTATCTGTTTTTTTTTTTTCGAATTGACTACGCATTTTATCCAGCAAGGTCTTAACAGTTTCACCGGACTACTAAAAAAATTCTATTATCTCGAATCACCAAAATACAGGTATTATAAACAAACAGAATAGCACGTTACTTGAACCTATTTGGCGTAATGACCACAGTGCATTATGTTGATCATATTTCGGATTAAATAATCACGAATATCATTGCTAATTACTATATCCTTTTTGCAGTTGTTTGTGATGTTCAACATATCCAATATTGCAACTAATTGTTATTCTTTTTTTATATCACAGGAGGCAAACGAACAGGCGGGTCACCTGATGTTAAGTGATCACCGTCGTCCATACACACTAGCAACTCCAGGGGGGTCGCTAGTGCGTTACCAGACTGTTTTTGAAGGGGGGGGGGGGGGTGGAGAAAAGGGTAGTGAGTTTCCAGCGCTCTCACTAACCGAACGAAACGCAGCAATTCAAGCACTGTTACTTCATATCGGTTTTCTGTGAAAGGGTGGTACTATCCCAGGCAAGTCAATAATAGTTTCAGCGTGGCTCTACCACCTACAAGGCATTACTGACGTCGTGTATAAAATTTATTTAATAATTTCCTACCTCTCCATAATTATAATATAGCTTATGATAACAGTGACGGGGTAGTTACCCCCATGTGCATATAGAAGTATAAAAGTGATCATTAAGAGTGCGCGGAAGTGGGAACTAGTCCGGTGGTTGCCAGTAACTATAAAGAAAGGCTATTATTAAAGGCAGCACAATGCCGACAGCGGCGCATTGTCCGACTAGGGTTGCCATTCACTTGTTTCTAACTAATATTGTGTTCTCAAATCTCTTATGACATTAAAAGAAAATTCAACAAAGAAAAAGGAATACACCTTTTGAATTCAGCTCACCGCTGAGGCATTTACGAATAACAGAAACGACAAAACATCCCTGAGCCATGGAAATAATCAGATTCATAAAATTAATATCAGACAAAAAACGTAAAAACTTATTGTACGTGATAAGTTCGTTTCTGTAAGAATTCTTGTCAAATTTTAATCACGACATATTCAAAACACAAGACTGTCAAAACAAAAATAGTTTTATTCTTTGTATTGGAAAAAAAATAATTGAAAAGTAGATCAAGAACCGGACATAACTGTGAGGAGTGGCTCGAAGACAGATTATTCTTGATACTTGATCAATCGAGCAGCGAACGGTTTTATCAGGTTTTTTTGCTTTACCGAAACTTCATCCCTTTTCTTTATCGATATTCCCTGAACCATTATAATAATGTTTATAAACGTGTGGAAACCCTAAGCCGATTCCGACTCATTGATTTGAAACCGTTCGCCAGAAAACATTCGTTTGAATACATGATATATTCGCTTATTGTTTATATTTTTTGCTATATTCGCAATTAAGTCATATCTGTTGGTGTTGCTGACTGTTATATATATTGTCTTTTATTTGATTGTTATCGAGGCCATCTAAAAGTAAATAATACGTATCGTATTCAAGGAATTATGTCCGAAGGATAAGTTTATAAAACATATAAATTTAGTACGTACCTAACACCACACTTTATGTCATTCGCAAAAATGTTTTGCAAAAATATTTACCCTTAATATACTAGTGTAGAGTTTTTGGCGGGATTTTAGTCTGTCATGTAGTGGATTTTATATTTTATTCATAATCTTGTGTTATTTGATTCAATATTTTGCAAGTTTGATGGAGTTTTATGTAACATAGTTAGTTTATTGTGCATAAGTGAAGTGAATGGAAAATAATACCACGGAGCATGAAATTCTGAGATGCCAAAAAAACTCCCAGGAAAGTTCTAACAAGGGATCCACTATCTTGTTAGAATATTGACTCACACGATGATTAATATTGAAATGATCACACGAAGCTTGTAATATTATTTACTACGCGACAATGGCAGTAATAATCTGAAAGATTGATTGCCAAAAATAAAGTTAAAAAATATATATATATACTAATGTATTGCGTTAAGTATTGGTGGTTAAGCGACTTAGCTGGTGGAATATGAATCAGATGTTCGCAGGTTCCAACCCCGACATTGCGAATTATTCGGAATTTACTCATTTAAATTGGTAACGTTCACGGCTGATGGTGAAGAAATAATCGTGAGGAAACCTGAACTTGAGAAATTTTCTTGTGGTACTATTCTATGTAGAAAAATACTTATAAAACAGTGGAATTCTCGAAGTTTGAAATCGCCAATACATCGTAGGCTGGCGTGATGATTATGTACATACCCTAGACAAGAGACCTATGGACCTACAGTCGGTTTTTTCAAGCTGGTAATGACGAGGCTGTGGTAACGAACTTCAACTGGTATTAAAATGTCATGGTACAAAGGGCTTATAGAAGCAGGCTCATTTAGACTCACATAGATAAACTAATTAGTACTGAGTAATGTCATGTGCGCTCAATGGGATTTTAAAACTTGAAATAAATAATAATGACACGATGTCGTTTCTAGTACATGGTTAAATTGACTCAATGGTTATACATGATGTAGATCAAACCTATTTTTAATATTATTGATTGCTATATCCAATTACAGCTTAATGCTGACGTGATATATAGTTGCATAGATTCTCTAACCCTTAATAAAAAGCTTCAATGGAAAAATAAGTTATTTTCTATACACATAAATAAAGTTGAAGTGTCTATTGTTTTATCCTGGCTAATCTTTAAAACAACTGAACCGATTTTGACAAAAATTACAAGTAGAGAGGATTATATCCCCTTCAGAGGATTATATCAGATGTATATGTATAGTTATGCTTTCTCATAGGGGCAGCAATGACTAAAATTACAATTATCTTCTATCTATACTATAATAAAACTGTAACAAGTCGAAATCTGTACATTAGATATTTTTTGAAAATTTTAATCAGGGTAAACTATGTTATCGATATAGAAGCCAAAAATAATCTTTTTACAATTTTTGTCTGTCTGTCTGTCTGTCTGTCTGTCCCTATGCACACGCATCACTCTGAAACTACTGAACCAATCTTGACGAAACTTGACATAGTGATAGCTAATATTACGAGATTACATCAAATATACTTTTTGTCTCATAAAACGCCAAGGGTTCTCCAGGATAAAGGATTAAAGTCTAGAATATAAACCCGAATTACTCTGAAAGTACTGAACCAATTTTAACGAAATTTGACACAGTGATAACTAATATTAGAAGATTACATCCAGGATACTCTTTGTCCCATAAAACGCAAGGAGTTCTCCAGAATAACGGATGAAAGTAAAAAATTTGTAGTTCATGAGATTCTTAATGGATTTTGGTAATTTTCCTTTGTGCTATTTACAGCAGACAGATTAGTTAAAAATTCAAGCTATATAGGCTACATAAAAAAAAAACAAATAACCAAAGAGAATGACGGGGTTCGAACCGTCTCCCCGTTGGTCATGAGAATAGTATAGAGTCGCCAACTTTACCTTTAGGCTACGATTACATAATAATTTCATTCAAAAATTTCAACCGCTTCGAAAACGTCCACAAAATTGTTAATAACTAATCTATACTATTAAAATTGTAACAAGTCGAAGTCTGTACATTAAATATTTTTTGGAAATTTTAATCAAGGTATACTATGTTATCCATATAGAAGCAAAAATTAACACAGTGACAACTGATATTACAAGGCTACATCCAGGATACTTTTTGTCCCATAAAACGCAAGGGTTTCAAATTTAGAATAGCTGGTTAATACTGTGAAAATTGGTCGATGATAACTGAAGTATGTTATAAAAGTATTAGATATAGCATTATCAAGATATATGTCATAGTGTGATTTTACTTTCTTTGTAGAAGGGTGCATACTTTCAGTTCCGAAATTATCGCTATCCGACATATTTTCAATTAAAACACTGGTTACATTCACAACTGCGAACGGTGTTTCATAATTTATAAATAGCGTTAAAAATGCGTAGTTTAATCTGTGACAGTCAATTGTCTAATTAAATAGTAACAAAGAAATCAGCGAAAGGTGCAAGCGTGGTGTGTTTGGCGGTATGTCAAAGGGCGCAAGGTCTTCTGTGCATGCCGTGTAATACTGGTACGACGAGTGTTCGAGAAAGCAATTTGAATGTTATGTTTATACAGATAGAGTTGCAGATGTTTTTGAGTACTTCGTCAATAGTGCAAAGTTCGTATTTTAACCTGTAGCTTCGGAAATGTAACGTCACAAAAAACCATAATCTTCATCATCATCATCATTGGCAGCTCTTCTCGACCTAATGCAGAAAATAAGCCTCCTCTCTTTTAAAAATAAAAACATGTAATTGAAATCTATCTAGGTCAGACTTTGGCCATTGTATATGTATATTAGTAAGATTAAAAAAAACAATTCCGTAATATTATAAAAATATTATATTACACCTAATTTAAAAATATAAAAAATACATATACCTATACATTAAAAAAATTACTGAAGATTAATTTGACCCGTAAAAAGCTAACGTCACGCAATATCTCCAGGCGGTCACCCATCCAAGCACTGACCATGCCCGACATTGCTTAACTTTGGTGAGATCGGACATGAACCGGTCGACGTTGACGACAAAACATTTCTATCCACGCGTCTCTCTGCCATTATTGTGACGTTACATAATATTAAATATAAACAATTTGAATCTTACAATTATACCAGTAGGGTTGTAAAGGTTTTTGAGTAGGTATTTCGTTAATAGTGCAAAGATTGCGTTTTGTGTGCCCGCGTATTTCGTTTAGATTGACATTTTAAAACTCGCAATATCTTTTGAATGTAATGGCCGATTTTAATAATTCAAAAAGTTATCTTCAGGTACTGAAACAGTCTTAGTTTAAAAATAATTTATTTGGATATGGATTAATATATAGACATGAATAACATAGTCTTTTACGCATGGTATAGTTTTTATTAAGATTTATTTCAAAAATGTAGTTATAGTGACATAATCACAATAGATAGACATATGGTACCGCGAGGTTATTTATAGATAAATGTTCTTTAATATTGTAGAACATATTTTTGTTCTATCATTCATAGTTATCG
>JACEII010000186.1:221143-254102 GCA_014332785.1 Antheraea mylitta
GCTTGGCTGTTGCCTGTTGCATACAATATCGCGACCTATCTTAGCTAACCTAGCTAACTATTTATATATATATGAGTTGTTGAAACGTATATGTGTACCAAGCATACACGCCTCAAGAACTCCTCCATATATATGTTATTGGAAAATTGAGAGTTTTTCAGTTCGATAAGGGGAATAAGTATACCCTTCCACTTTCATGTGTAAGCGTGTAGCGTGCACGTGTGTGGGGGTGATCGTGTAGTGTTGTAGCAGTGATGTATATTTGTGTGTCACCGTATCGCGCAAGCAACGCACTCAAGGGCTCCCTACCGAGGGATCGAACCTAGGCTTCAGCCACTGCCGTGGGAGTCCTAATCCGGTATGTTACTAAGGGATAATGTAGCATTCTAATGGTAAACGAATTATCGAAATCCGTCCAGTAGTTTGAGTTTATTCGTAATTAACATACAAAAATACTACGATTCCTCTTTATTATAATAGTTTAGAAAAATAATTTGAATCTTATGCTTTACTGATAGGGTCGTTAATAGTGCGAAACTTGTGTGTAATCACCACGAACGTCGCCATGGCCGATTTAAGTTTAGGGTGCGCCTATAGATGTTTTACATAAAAAATCACATATAATCTGGGTATACGTTTGAGTGAGACCGGGGATAGTTAGGATTCACAATTGGAAACGGTAGTTGTGGCTGCAATCGCGTGTCAGTTTTATTCAATTTTATCGCTTTTAAAAATACAATTGAAACCAGTGATAACCAATTTGGTGCAGACGAAGTTGCACGGGTCAGCTAGTACAATATAAAATAACTCAAACTGAATACTGATAACACTCAGTTCTTATGAAACAAAAAACAATTTTTACAAGAACGAAGTTTTTTTTCGAAATGACTACGAATGCGAGCGCTTAAGGCACTCAGCCGATTTTATTTGGGCAACTAGCTCAAGGATGCACGGCACACCTCAGCTTGGCTGTTGCCCGTTACGTGCAAACTCGCGACCTATCTTAGCTAACCTAGCTAACTATTCATATATGTTTGAGTTGGTAAGACGTATATGTGTACCAATCATATACGCCTCAAGAACTCCTCCATATATTTTTTATCGAAAAATTGAGAGTTTTTCAGTTCGGTAAGGGAAAAAAAAGTAAACCCTTCCACTTTCATGTGTAAGCGTGTAGGCGTGTACGTCGCTTGCATCAAATAGTAATGAATAGAATGCATCACAAAATATAATTTTTCTTCAAAAGAAAACCGGCAAACCAAAATAAATAAAGTATATTTTAACTGTATATATTAATTTTTTGAATAATATTATGAATTCTTGTGAAACGTCTCAACATAACAAAGTAATATGAAAACAATTACAGAGAGTAAACAATGAAAGCAATTGTGTTCGAAACTACTAAGTAATAATTAAAATGTAACGTTATTCAAATGTTACGTACTTACTATAATAATATAATAAATATATATTACAGAATTATGATTAAGCCTTTTGTAAGTACCATATTTTGTTAATCCTGCAACGCTTTGGTCCCCGTCACGGCTGGGCGTATAGTCCAGGGTCTAAGCCGGCCGTTATGCCTGTCGCAACCCATCGCAATTAGCGGAACTTTAAAAAATATAATCTATTATATAATTTATGCTTATTATTAACTTAGAAATAAGATCGATACTGTTTTGTCCTTACGGTAGTGCTCCTAGTAGCCGACAGTGTTATATAACATAATCGTATGAATTATTATGTGTTTAGATCAGTTTTGTTTATAATTCTAAAATTGTTTCATCATAGTTATTAAATACTGTAAAAATTTTTTTTTTCTCGAACTGACTACGCCTTTGGCCTTAATTCTTTGGCCTTTACAGCTTCACTGGACTACTAAGGCGAGCTCTTAAGGCACTCAGCCGATTTTGTAATTATAACTAGCTCAAGGGTGCTCGGCACACCTCGGCTTGGCCGTTACCTAGAAAAACCCGATCTATCCTAGCTAAACTATGCTAAGCTAATATATGTATCCATTTTTCCATCATACAATTAAAAATTGCATGATAAAAAACACAACATGTAATTCGAAAAGAGATAAACTAAACCTACTCGATTCAGTTCGATAAGGGAAAAAAAGTAAACCCTTCCACCAGATGTGTAACTAATTAACTGCATATGTGTAAAATCGATGTGGTGTGTACTGTATCGCGAAAGCATTATCTCTGCGTCTACCCGGGGAGCCACGGACAAAAATATTGCCAAGATACGCGAACAAAACGTGTGCGGGTATAAAAACGAGAGTTCTCTGCCTGTGACGCACGAGACAGGGATTCGCGATGTGGCCGGCCACAGAAAAATGAAAGAAAGAGATCGAATTTACAATGTAAGAGGGCGGCACCGGTGCCGGAATCTAAAAATAGAAATTACGAATTTTTTTTTAACGGTTTAGGGGAAGATAGACTTAATCGTATGCTGAGATTTCGGAGATCTCGTGAAAAACTAGAAGCTGGGCGGACCAGTCCATGCCGGAGAGAGAGACTGCGGGGTCAGCCTGTGAAGGCTTCACCGCCTGGAGTCTGGGATCGAGTCGCGTTGCGATCTGCGGTGTCCACGGGACCGGAGGGGCCCGCGCGGGGAAGGGGGTTGCGTTAGGCGCAGGTGCGGACGCTGCCGGTGCGCGTGACGCGCGCAGCAGCCTCGGAAAGGCCTGTCGAGAGTCGAGAGGCGGGGGGCGGGGGCGGGTAGACGCCGCAGGCGCCCTGGAAGGCGAAACCTGCCTCGCGTATCGGGGCTGTCTTAAGTGGGGGGCGCGGAGACAACCGCGATAATTCGCGGTATGACCCACGCCGCGGCACAAGACGCAACTCAGAGGATCGAGCGAGTCTTTGGTGCGCGAGCACTCCGAAGTGAAGTGTTCGCCTAGGCACTTAACGCACCTGGGAATCAGGTGACAATTAAGTGCGGAGTGTCCGTATTCCTGGCAGTTGTGACACTGCGAGGGTACGGACGTTTTACGCGGCGGCTCCACGGTGATGCCGGAGAGACCGCAGAGGGTCGCGAGATTAAAGATTTTTTTGCCCTCGACGGAGCGCTCGAGAATGACGAGCACCATGTCGTAGGGCTCACGATTACGCGCAGGTCGCATACGGTGACTGTAAATATACTATTACTGACATGTGTGTTAAGTGTTGAGGTAATAGACCACGCTAGAGAAACAGTTCAGCTTTACGAACACACCACTATGTCGCGAACACTATAGAATTTTCCACCAGGAAACTTAATTTATGATATAAAAAACGATTCCATTCGAGGGTCCGTATAACAATTGTATCATTCAGATACTATCTGTTTGTATTTTGCATCACGGTACATTAGTCATTTAGTATATTAGTCCTATATATGTAGTTTCGAGGAATTTATCGGACACAAAATACATATAGGAGTTGTTGAGGCACGCATGCTTGGTACACATGCATGTTTCAATAATTTATATACGTATAGGTATACGTATTATAGCTTAGCTTAGGTTAGCTCAGATAAGTCGCGATTTTTGCACATAACAGGTGACAACCCAAGCCGAGGTGTGCCTTGCACCCTTGAGTTAGTCACCCAAACATCCCAAATCGGCTGAGTGCCTTCAGCGCTCGCCTCAATAGTTCGGTGAAGCTGTCAAGACCTTTCCAGGTCAACAGCGTTTCAATTTCGAAAAAAAAAAAAAAAACGATTTCATAAAGTGACTGAACTATAGCCTGATATTATGTAAAGCGATCTAAAAGCAGTGGTAACTGTCAAATAATAATTAATAAACAATCACGACAGTCACGCTGTCAGCGTTGATTTAAGTGTTACTGGAAACGACATTCAGTAACTGAATGCAAGCTCGGTAGCGAATTGATTCCTGGTTGTAATGACGCATACGAGCGTGACAGCGCTTTCATGCCGTTTTACGTTCTACAAAAATCTCACATGATATTTGTATAAAAGTGCCACAGATATAATTAAGTTGCACTGAGATTTTTTTTCTTTTCATTTAAAAGTTAAACTACTTTCCAGCTGCTGCTGCTATTATTTGTTTAATTTAAAAAAGCAATTTATTTTCAAAAACATCATAAATGTGTCTATGGCATTTGATAGGGGGTGCCCGTCACTCAGCCGGGAATCGAACAATAAACCACTTGAATTATTCGTGAGGAGACGACGCGCCTGTGCCTCGTATAAAATCCAATGCAATTAAAAATGAGATTAGAGGCCGCCATTGTCGGCGCACCGTTTCATGTGAAATGGCCCATTATCGAAAATGCCCCATGAAAAAAATAACAAAGGAGTTTCCGATGCGCACTGTTATGAAATGAGACGGAACGGTGCGTGAACTCGCCCTCTGAGCTCGCCCCACTCCCTCGCCCCCTAAGAGTCGCTCTGTTATTTCAGTACGGTCACGGCCTACATATAATCCATAATATACATTTTCCTAAACTTCATATAATTAGCTATGCGGCAGACTATTTATTTCTCTGCTACCATGTAATCAAATTTAACGAATTCATTGCTAAAACAACTCCTAGTTCTTAAACGAAATGTCTTCAAATTGACATATAGAAAGATATGTTTATTTGTTTCCTATCTAAATAGGTTTACTTCCTACATTCATTATTTTTAAAGGAATGCACAGACCTTTGCAACGCGTTTTTAGAACATATTAACATTAGGTATAGATGATTAGGGCATTACTCATCTTATATTTTAAATTTTATTATACAAATTTTAAAACAACATTATAAATTACAATAAAATACTATTGCAACATTGTTTTTGTTTTTCTAGCACATGTCGCATTCCCACACAATTGAAATAAATAATTAATGTTTGTCACGTTTAGGGGAGAGTGGGGGAATTGGGAATCCTTAACTTCAAACGCTAAAAAATAATAAAAAAAGTTATAAACTAAATCAAATTTTATTGCTACATGAATTTTAGTTACCTATGTACTTAGTTGTCATAAAACGTTGTTTTAAATTTAGGTTTTAATAAAAATATAAACTAAAACATAAAACATTGCCGTTCCTGTTTACCCGATACCCTATGGGGTAATTGAGATCATCCCGTGGGGGAAATGGAAATTGTATGAGGTAATTAAAAAAGACGATTGATTGATCTTTCTTACGTAATTACGAGGCATCTGAAATAATTTGAAAAGTTTAAATATTTTTACACAATCAACCAGCAGTACAATTGGTAATTAGGAGGGTAAGGGGTAATTGGGAACGTTCCAAATTATCCACCTAATGCCGTTCCCAATTACCCGAATCAGTCAATATACATAAAAATTGTCGCCACTCTCAAAAGTATTTTTCATTAACTTCAATTTATGTTACATTTGAAAAGAGATACTGCGTGTATGATATGAGCAAAAACATCATACCTTTGAACTCAAAAATATGATACTAACATGCGTTATAACTGATGACAAAAATCATATCAAAAATACAAAAATAATTGTTCGAATTACCGTGACAAAACTAGTGCGTCCTTTCAATCCTACTTTCGCATACGCAATGAATGGTTCTGCATTCAGCCGTAGAATAGGTTCGCGACAGTGTAATACGGGGAGATGGACTATTTATCTAACTATTCCCAATCACCCGCCGTTCTCAGTTACCCCACTCTCCCCTAAATTGTTAACAAAGGGTTGGTCTTACTGTAACACATAAAGGTTTCCGTTTAACTTATATATAAGTATATAGTTAGTCACCTAAATAGTATTATGCAATTTTAATAAAACGTTGTTCATTGGTGCTCAGCTCATATTGCTTGGCGTGATGATATATAGCCTATAGCCTTTCTCGATAAATGAGCTATTTAACACTAAAATAATTTTTCAAGTTGGTATATATCCTGGATAGATCCTTAGATCAGCGCCTTCAACCATACAAATAAACCCTCCAGCTTTATAATATTAGTATTGATTAGAATAATAAAGGGATATGTAAACGTATTTAAAATTAATAATTATGAGCTTAATCTCAATTTATGACATAGCAACATATTTAACTTGCTGCGTGCATCGATGCTATATATGATTTTTGTATTAGGAATACATAGAATGAGTATGATTTATGTTGCCATGTAATGACGATGCATGAACGTTAACGATTACGCGTATACATACATTAAGAAGCAAAGTTCACTAAAGGTCGCTCAGTTTAGAACTAAATTCTTAAGTATAAAAAAAAGAAATCATGAAATTCAAACTGAGCAGGCGGCGGCGGCACGACTCAGCGTGGGGCAAGATAGCTCTTCTGCCTGAACATTAATGTTTGTAATGTATCGATTCACTAGGTTTTTCTATTACGCGCCGTCACGCGTCACTCGCAGCTGACGCCCTGCGTCCTACGCCCCCCCCCCCACCACCCCCCACCGCACTCCCCACTCCACGTGTCCTGCAGCCTACGCGCTCTAATTTTTGGTAGGTTGAGCAGTAATTATAGAATGTCATAGGAGTAACCTAAAATCAGTAATAGAGTTGTAGGGGATAAATAAATTATATCTTAACATTTGGGATTTTCACATAACATTTGAAGGTTAACTAATTAATTTCAGATGTTGCATCATATTTGTTATTACGATTAAAATTATATTATGCAGTTACATTGTACAAAGGTAAAATACTTATAAATAATGGCACTTTAAATACATAGATTTATTTCTGGACATATTAGTATCACGATGTAGTATAACTTAGAGATAAAAGCCAATTTAAAGAAGAATTATAATATAGTTAAGGTTAAAACAAGTGATACACGCAGTGATGACATACACAATATCATGCATTTATAATATTTAAATCTAATTTAATTTGAAAAATGATAGATGAGTTTACAACAGATCTGTCCGTGACCGTAGGTATAATATATTTTTTCTCAGCCGTGCCATTACATGTAAAATTGTAAAGTAAAATATTATATTTACAACTGAGTTAACAGTCGTGAACGCTTAACGCATTTTGCTACAATGTAACGTTCTAGTGAACGAAACTGCAGTTAAAAGATATTTCGTCTTGAAAAATAATAATAAAAATGTACAGACAGGAAAAACTTCTACAATTTTTTTCTTTCATAATAAATTGTCAGCAAATGTACGCAGAAGAATCTATTAAACAATTTAGGTATCTATTTGAAATATTATTGAAATATACAGGTAATATTTATCTGTCAGTTCGTTAAACTGTAGTGATAATATAAGCTATTAATCAGATTTAATATGAAGCAACATAACGAAAATCATCGGCAAACGTTAGACCACATGAATACATGAGAAATTCAAAAGGATATTGACCACAACGTATGGCTTCTTTACATAAATAATACCATTTAACATAAGAATCCAGCTGAAGGATTCGTCCCTTGCCGACTACTTAACTAATGTCCATTCAAAAATATTCAGAATGTTAAAAGCAACTTTACATAAGTGAGTCCGTGATAAAAAGATCTCCAAACGAATATGTCTTTGAAATCGTGTTTAATTTACAACAATACGTGAATAGATGTATGAGGGGAGCGTGGTAACGACTTGAAATGGGGCCTCTGCGTCTACCTATAGAGAGCCTCGTGCTCCAGGAGCTAGGAGTTGCGAAACCTCTCTCTACCATTTAACTACGTTTTGTAAAACCCTTTCGCCCACATCAAGCTACTCATTCATAAGCTGTTTCCATTATTTAATTTCATTATTATTATGTACTAACTAGCTAACGTAACCACGCGTTGCCGTGAGTTGAAAAAGAAACTCAAAATTGAACCGTGGCGCCATCCGTTCGAGACTTATAAAATTTACAATTAGTAGCTATAATCAACGTTGACAGTCATTTAATTGATAATTAAAAGATAAAGTGAGGTATAAATATATCCTATCTCTCAAGTTGCACCAAATTATACATAAATGCCAACGTTTCATGAAGATCACCTGAGTAGTTTCGGAGTTCATCGTGAACAAACATCATGACACTGGATTTTTTTATATTTAGATAGGTGGTCACATTTTATTGAGTTGTTGTTAATATTGTATAAATTAAATTCAAGGAGTAATACTCATGTTTCACCTGCTATTTAACATCGCTATTACTACTTATTGAGTAGAATATTATAAAATATTATATTCTTCTATGTAAATGACATTGAGTTCACTGTTTCACTGTCTCATATTGAATCTGTTTATATTTTATTCAATTGTACTCTATTTTTGTCAAAACCTATCAATAAATTAAAGATACAATAACTACTATTGTACTACTGTAATGTACATAAATATTCATTTGATCGCCTTTTGCGGGTTGTTTAATTCTTTCTAATGCCGTTAACTGTTAATTTCTATAACACATAAGCAAGGTAATTAAAATTTATAAATATTTATCTACACAAATACTGATAATAATCTTGTTTAAGCGCATTATTAACCCGATAATTTCCTTGAAATCGTATAAAGAATCGTATAATAAACCTGTAAAATACATAAAGTTATAAAATAGTTATTAGGCATTATAATAAAGGTAGTCGTTAATATTGGTAATTTAGTATAAAATTGGTAAATGTTAGGGAGAAATTTGTGGCTCCGGGCCCACATCTTATAAACATAAAAAATCTTTCATCTCGCACTGACGTCGGCTTTTGACGGGAGCCTGTTATTGTAACTTGTTTGTGAATCGCCGGGGCCCGATAATGTAGATTTATTATCAAAGGAAAGTTGTTTTCATCGTGTTCCATTCGACTTGTGAGAAAATAGTACTTTATACCTAACTTGTGCAGCCGGCTCCACTCGGCTCCGTCCAGCTCAGCACGCATAACACACACAACTTGAAACAAGTATATTTCTTTTATGTAATTTCTTATATTGTTATTAAAGTATTTTACATTATATCTTTGAGCAATCGTTGCTCGGAGATCGCATTTGTTCTCAGAGTATGTTGTATTGACACTATAGACACAAAAGGACTTCCCTTATTGGGAATACATAGAATACACTGGGCATTTGTAAATAGTTTTTTCAATTATACATACAAATGTAATTTGAGTGTCTCTTGTATGTTCAAGTTCATCTCCACGTAGTCCAGTGAAGCTGTTAAGACCTTGCCGGGTCAATAGCGTAATTAGTTCGAGAAAAAAAAGATCATCTCCGAAATGATTGATTTTGATAAGATTTCTATAGTTCGATGGAGAATTTCAGAGTATATTGTCTATACAATATTACAAATTTTTACATGCGGCTTCGCTTTTTTTAACAAAACTTTTTGTAGATAATTAAAATTAAAAAATTAAAATTAATAAAAGATAATTTTTCTATGCGACTAATAACATGTAATGAAGTTCAGTTGAGTATTTAAGGCGTGAAAAAAACTAATATTTTGTACATTTCTATATCGGTTGAGCAGTAATTATAGAATGTCATAGTAGTAACCTAAAATCAGTAATAGAGTTGTAGGGGATAAATAAATTATAATTAAAAAAATAAAACACATTCCATCATAACGAATCTGGATAAGACACATAATTCCAATGAGCCATCGACAACATTTTCAACAGAACCAAGCCAATCATTTCAATTGAACTGCAATTAATGTCATTTCCAGTGTCGAAAGTGTTATACATGGAGAGTTCAATTATGTAGACTTTTAAACGTCAGATTCGTTGTAATTTTTATACTATAGTGTCTAGTCATAATTACTTGTATTGTTGTAATTTGGACCATGTTGGAATATAAAGAAAGAAAGTACTTATAACGTTATACCTACATTTTTATATTTATACGTTTTTGTCTTTACATGTATTGTAAGTCGTTTAATAAGTTCTACAAAAAGTTTATTTAATCAGGTGCATCTTTGTTTGTTTTGTTTCCTTTGTGAGGTTATATTGAAATAGCAACAGACAAAACAGTCATGTTTATTGTTTTACAAACTCTAACCCGCAGTTCCGCGTACTGTGTGCTTAACGTTTCATTCTACTCGACATTTCCATTTTGAATATTAAAATGTTATTAATGATACGTTATAATTACAGTGCATTAACTTCACGGCTTAAGTTATCATGTATTTGTGTAGATTCTCAGGTAGAAAAGGTTGTTTTTAATCAGGAATTTAGTAATGAACGGCCGTCAAGGTCTGCTTGAGTGAGTCGGGTCGCGGGACTCGCTCCGAGTAATCCGAAACTATTAGGGATCGGAAATTTGATCGAACGGATGACGTTCATGGCGATCATTGGATACATTATACGATGTGACAGGATTCAATTTTACTTATCATCTTGATTTTATATTCTTTTTCTCAATTCTTTATTATTCAAAGTGTTGGGAAGAATTTTGATTATAATACAGAATATGAAATTTAAAAATACAAGCTGTCCCCGTGACTTCGTCCGCGTGGAACTTTATGTAAAAAAAACAGCGATGAATAAAGTCATCTGAATGTATTACTGTCTACTTTCTCTGGTACTTAAGTCGTGTCGTCATTAAAAGTACAATAACTTTTAATAGACCAAACCGATTTCAATGAAACAAAGACTAAATGTTATTTAGAGATATATTTTATGTTTTTATTGAGAAGATTTTATTATGAACGCAGTATTTTAGCAGTGATGCGTGTTCATACAAACAGACAGAGAGACATTTCTAAAACTTTTACCAGTTTTAATCCCTTAACACTATCTAACATTATCAGATATTAGAATAGTTTATATACTTAACTGTAATTACTAAAATTACACAAAACAATAATAGTAAGGGTGTAAATCAACTTACTTACTTTATAGACAAAAGTTTGGGTTATCCATATAATAAAAAAATATAAATGAAATGAAATATTGAATTAATTGTAGCCAAAACTAACATTTTTGTACTTATCTTTAACGAATTTATAGCTGTAAATTTCCACGAAATAATTAAATAACAATGTTGAAATGTAAATGGACCTCATTCAAATAATGTTCTTATATTGACTCTGTTGTTAACATCTTTTTTTATCTTTTGAGATAACAAACACTTTCATTTTATTTATTTGTATATATTAATTAACACCAGCACCATAACGGTTATGTAATTAATACCCGATAAATGTTAATTCAAGTTCAGTTTGAGTCTCACAATCTCTAATCAAACTTTTAATCAGAGAATTAGATTCGTCGTTATCTCTTATGATAACAATTCTTAATACAACAATAAATTTAATAATCTCTAGTGCCGTCACAGAAGCAGTCTGTCTGAATGTCTAGACACGTAACGATAATAACGTTTCTCAATCAATTAAAACTTTACTCATGTAATAGATATAATAAGAGCATAGTTCTATATACTTTAATAACTACAATGTCTGGGGTTTGCCTTTGAAACGAGTCTTTTTTTTTCTCGAACTGACTACGCTATTGACCTAGCAAGGTCTTAACAGCTTCACCGAACTACTAAAGCGAGCGCTTAAGGCACTCAGCCGATTTTATATCGGCAACCAGCTCAAGGGTGCACGGCACACCTCGGCTTGGCTGTTGCCCGTTGCATACAAAAATCGCGACCTAACTTAGCTAACCTAGCTAACTATTCATATATGTTTGAGTTGTTGAAACGTATATGTGTACCAAGCATATCCGCCTCAACAACTCCTCCATATATTTTTGTCGAAAAATTTTGAGAGTTTTTCAGTTCGATAAGGGAAAAAAATTTAACAAAAATAACCCTTCCACCAAGATGTGTAGCGTGTAGGCGTGCACGTGTGTGGAGGTGATCGTGTAGTGTTGTAGCAGTGATGTATGGGTGTGTCACCGTATCGCGCAAGCAACGCACTCAAGGGCTCCCTACCGAGGGATCGAACCTAGGCTTGAGCCGCTGCCGTGGAGGCCTAATCGGGTGTGCGGGAGCGAAATTAACTCCCAGACCGCGGCGGCGCGATCTGTGGTTACGCGGCCGTGGGCGTGAGCCAGCTCTGTTACGAGGGACAGGCTGGTACTGATCGTTCGCTGACGTGATATCGTCGGGAGGATCGGTAAAAATATGTCGCGGACGTCTTTTATATCGCCCAGCGTTGGGTACGGGTTCGTAATTTGTGGCAGATACCACTAACGGACTGGGATGAATCGCGGCTCGTTCGAAATAGTTAGTCGTGAGTGATTTTATATACGTCCAGACGGACGGCATCTCCAGGTCCCTGTGGAGATCCGTATTCCGGATGTATTTCTGGGCACCGGTGATTTTACGCAGAACCCGGTTCTGCAGAGTTTGTAACCTTTTGATATTATTCGCGTGAGCAAAAACTGGACAACTATAAGTCATTATCGGACGGATACAGACTTTATATAAAGTGAACTTATGTCTGAGGGACATTTTACTCTTCGAACAAAGTAAATAATGGAGGCGGCCCAAGACCATAGCGGCTTTGTTCCGCACTCTCTGTATATGAGAATTGAAATTTACGCATCTATCGAGTGTGACGCCGAGATACTTGACCTCGGAGGTCCAAGGTATTTCGGCATCGTATAGCCTTATGGGCTTTAACTTAATTGCTCAGCATCTAGGGTCGAAGAGTATCGCGGCACTTTTTCCGGGGTTGATCGCTATTCGCCATCGAAGAAACCAATCACCAAGCGTGCTAACGGCTTTTTCGATGCGATTCCTAAGGACATCCGGCCGCCAGCCAGAGGCGTAGATGACTGTATCATCAGCATAACAACCTACCTCGACTCCCGGGAGCTTAGGTAGGTCGCTGATGAACAGGTTGAAGAGAGTGGGCGCAAGTATTGAGCCTTGTGGCACACCTGAGCGTATCTGACGGGGCGATGAGAGTTCGCCGTCTACTCTAAAACGGAAGGTTCTATCGGCGAGTTAATCACGGATGATGTGAACTAACCTATCGGGAATACCGGCTTGATTTAGCTTATATATGAGGCCCTGGTGTCAGACCTTGTCGAAGGCCTTGGCGACATCGAAGAAGACTGCTATAGTGCTTTTCACGGGCGGATTCGACTCCGGATGCGGATCTTTGTTAAAATTGGAAAAAATGTACTCCGTGAGGCGCAGTACTTGATCGGGGCAAGAGTGTTTGGCGCGAAATCCAAACTGCTCAGGTGGTATTAAACTATGATCGTTGATTGTGACCTGGAGACGGTTCAGAAGGAGCCGCTCATAAAGTTTACCTAAGGTGTCTAGTAAACTGATCGGGCGATAGCTATCGGGAAGCGTAGCTTTCTTGCCGGGCTTGTGAATTCCTATCACTACGGCCCTCTTCCAGACGGCTGGAAAATGGCCCTGGGACTTGGCCGCACTGAAGATGCAGACCAGTAGAGCTATGATGCGGTCAGGAAGGAGTTTTAGAACCTCGTTCCTGATCCCATCGGGACCTGGGGACTTCCTAGGTTTAAGACGCTTGATGGCGGCCGAAACTTCGTCAAATGTAATCGGGGTTAGGGTATCCACCGGAGAGGACGCGAGTGCATGCTCCGCGGCCGATTCGATCGACTCAATGATGGAAGGGTCAGTATTCTCAGTATTTGGCGAACACTGTTTTTCTAAGCTCGCGGCAAGATATTCCGCTTTGTCAATATTATCGAACGCGGGAGGCAACCCGGGGCCTCTATCGAGGGGAGGCATTTGAATGACCGTATCTGACTTAAATTTACGCGTGAGGGTCCAAAATGACAGGTGAAACGGCTGGAGATCCTCCAGAAACCTGTCCCACCTATCACCCCGGATCTCAGAAATACGAGACTTAACTGCTTTCCGTAAGAAACTTAAGCGTTCGCGGTTCTCAGCGGTCGGGTAGGTGTCGTGAGCACGAGTCGCGGCGTTCTTTTCCGTGATCAAAGCTCTCTACTAATACTAGACGACGAACTATTTTTAAAATAATCACAAAGTTTTGCGTAATCGGCCACTCTGACCGGCGACGGGCTAAAATCAGAGTTCTGTCCTAACTGTAATATAACCGGACGATGATCAGAGTCGAGTTCGTGTACGACGTGTATGAGTCGTACAGACAGCACGACATTTTTGAGTAGTAATACTGACGATCGGCAGTTATCCTGATAATGCGTGGGTTCCGGAGGGGCTATGACGTGTCAAAAGCGAAAACCCTACCTAGTTTGTCGAGTATCCTCCCGTTACGAGAGGTACACGGACTGTTCCAGATAACATTCCCGCAGTTGAGGTCCCCCGCTATAATGACCGAGTCACCTAAATTGAGCAGTGCCTGCACATCGGATCTGAGTAGTTCTTTGCTCGGTGATAAATACGCGGAGACAAGAATAATGTCAGAGTGACCAGTCATCCCTACGCGACATACTGACGCTTCCATATTAGTCAGCGCGGGCAAATCTAACGGCATGCAGTAAAGCGAACGCCTAAAATAAATTAGAGTGCCACCCCCGCGGATGACACGGTCGTTCCTAACTATACAGTAATTCGCGATGAAACGAAAGTCATTTTTTTTTTTGTATTTTATAGCGCAAGAGTGAGTACGCTATTGCGTCAATATCACGTAGATATAGTGTGTTCTGTGGCAGATAGTGCCATTACCCAAGGAAACTTTTTAAATTTTATTTTTGGAAACCAATGGTCCATGGATTATTACTGGATCCGTCCGATTATTACGTACAGTTGTTCGGTCTTTGCAAATTCGTATTCATAAAGCTGCAGGTTCTCCAGAACCGAACCCTACGTAAAATCACCGGTGCCCCATGGTTTGTCCGGAATAAGGATCTCTACAGGGACCTGGAGATGCGTTCTGTCTGGGCGTATATAAAATCACTCACACGTAGTTATTTCGAAAAAGCCGCGGATCATCCCAGCCCGTTAGTGGTATCCGCCGCGAACTATGAACTCGTACCCAACGCTGCGCAGTATAGAAGATGACCGCGACACATTTTTACCGACCCTCCTGATTCAATCACGTCAGCAAACGATCAGTACCAGCCTGTCTCTCCAAACAGAGCGTGTTCACGCCCACGCCCGCGTAACCACAGATCACACCGCCGTGGTTTGGGGGTAAATTTCACTCCCGCACACCAGATTAGACCCCCCTTGGCAGTGGCTCAAGCCTAGGTCCGTTCCCTCGGCGTGGAGCCCTTGAGTACGCTGCTCACGCGATGCAGTGGCACAAAACCTTACATCACTGCCACAACATCACACACATCACCTATACACATATGCACGCCTACACGCTTACACGCTGTTTTTCTTTTTCAGAGAAATAAACGATAAAGAGTTCTACTCTTATTTTTCCTTATCCTATCCTATATAGTTTTGAGAATTTTTTCCAACACAAAGTACATATAAGAGTTGTTGAGGCACGCATACTCAGTACACATGCATGTTTAAATAACTCATATACGTATATCTAGCTAGCTTATCTTAGGTTATCTCAGATAGGATGCGTTTTTTGCACAAAACACGCGTCAGCCCAAGCCGAGGTGTGCCGTGCACCCATGAGTTAGTCGCCCAAACATCCCAAATCGGCTGAGTGCCTTTAGCGCTCGCCTCAATAGTTCGGTGAAGCTGTAAAGACCATTCCGGGTCAACAGCGATTTTATTTCGAAAAAAAAAAGAAACTTATTACTGTCATTGTCGAGTTGATATTAATAATACAAGTGTCTTGCGGTAATTTCAATGTTCTGACAAGGAGGTGGCCTCGGTGCTAGAATTTTTGAGGAAATTTTTGTGAATCTCAAAATACATGCTTCGTGGTTTTTTTTTCAAACTGACTATGTTATTGAACAAGTGAGGTCTTTACAGCTTCACTGGACTACTGCTCCGTGGTATTATTTTCCTTTCTCTTCAGTTATGCACAATAACCGAACAATATTAAAACACCGCCAATATTACTGTAGTCCTGTGAAGCTTGTCAGATCTTGCTAGGTCAATTGCGTAGTCAGAGAAAAAAATATTACAAGATATACAGTGAACACAAGATTGGAATAAAATATAAAGTCCACTACTTGGCAGACTAAGATCCCGTCAAAAACTTTCCAAGAAGATTTATCAAAAACTGTAAATCGAAAAAAAATCATAGAAGTAAGTTTACTGTCAAAGTTAGATAACACATCGATTTAAACATAAACTGTCGGTTAAAATTTAATTTTAATAAATAATGATATAACAAGCAAAATTAAAAGGATATTATTTATTAAGCCTACGAGATATACACAGTTAGTAGGGCGGCAAATAAAGTTGCAGGGCACCATAAAAGAAGGATATGTTTTTAGTCTAATTAAAAAATAGATTATCAGGAGAACTAACTTTTTGGCAAAATTCACAAAGAGAATGACAAAAAAGGAACATGACAGAGGGTGGAAGTAACAGTTTTACTAACAAACAGAAATTTAAATTACCAGGGTTTTTGGAAACTCCATTTTGTAAAGGATCATACAATTTGCTTTTATATTATCTGGAAAGATTCCAATCCCTTTCGCTTCATACATCGTTTATCTGTAGTGAACAGATCCCATGTATATAATTTATAATTGTCCATGGAATTGCAACTGGAACTGGATAGCATTTTTGGCACATGAATCCACTGACACTTTACCTGATGTGCCGCAATGGCATGGAATCCAAGAGAACAATATTTTGATGCCTAAAATAAGACGCTCGTACTATGCTTCCCTAATTTTCAAAGTCACTCGGCCCTCATGCAAAATCTTCACTACAACTTAAAATTACTAAGTATTTTATATTTCAATAGAATAATATAGCTCTACCGTTGTGATTTCATTATCTATTCAAAAATTACTGCAAAGATATCGATTTTTTTTTGTTTTACTACTTAATTAAATCATCCCTATTTAAAAAAAGGTTTTCACGGTAGTTCCATCTATATCCATCCATCCATACATACAATAAAATTGTAAATCTAATGTGTCTGTAATTATTTAAATTTTGTAAAAAAAAAATATTGTACGTATCAAAAAAAAGTAATAATATTCATTTCTTTCACTTTTAAAAATATATCAATCTATCTGTCTGTTTGTTTGTTTGGAGACGCATGAATGATAAAATACTGTGTTCATGATAAAATCTCTTCGAGAAAATCATAAAGCATATACATATATCTTCAAGTAATATTTGGTGTTTGGTTCATTAAAATTGATTCGGTCTATCAAAACTAATTGTAATTTTAATGACAACGGGACATTTTTTTTTCTCTTTATTTTCTTTAGGGACTTTTATCACTTTACACATTTCAGTCCCATTGTGTGCTCATTACCTACTCAAAAACTGCAGCATAGATTTCACTTTTTTTTTTGTTTTACGTCCTATTTAAATCATCCTTGTCGAAAAAAGGTTATCACGATAGTTTCATTTGATATGAAGTTTTGAGAAACTACAATTTTATAGGTACTACGCTTTCTGCTATGTATATCTTCTTTCCTTGGAGAAGTGTAGCTAGGGGTGTAGTGCTTATGTTTCTTTTTCTGTAGGTAAGTATGATAAGGGCATAGCGGATGCAGACAAAGCGGCGAGTATCGGTTAATTTAAATAGAAACAAGGCAAGTAAAAGAAAACATGTCTTTACAAAAGAGTCGTTTTCATTCGAGAACCCTACACAGTATATTCATTGTGAAACAATAACATGACGTCGTGTCCTCGTATTCAAATCCAGGTATAACTCAAGTTTATTACGAGTCGCAATGTTCACAAATGGGATGTTTTACAACACGGAACTTTAAACAGAGCGCATTTGACTGAAGCGAATCTGTTTTTACAGCTATGTACTATAATAATGAATGAAGGTATAACCTGTACTCCTATTAAAATGTATATGAAAAGTTTTTTTTTTTTCGAAATGTCTACGCTATTGACCCAGCAAGGTCTTAACAGCTTCACCGGACTACTAAGGCGAGCGCTTAAGGCACTCAGCCGATTTCATTATGGCAACCAGCTCAAGGGTGCACGGCAGACCTCGGCTTGGCTGTTGCCTGTTGCATGCAAAATCGCGACCTATCTCAGCTAACCTAGCTAACTATTCACATGTGTATGAGTTGTTGAAACGTATATGTGTACCAAGCATACACGCCTCAACAACTCCTCCATATATTTATTATCGGAAAATTGAGAGTTTTTCAGTTCGATAAGGGAAAAAGTAAACCCTTCCACTTTCATGTGTAAGCGTGTAGACGTGCACGTGTGTGGGGGTGATCGTGTAGTGTTGTAGCAGTGATATATAGGTGTGTCACCGTATCGCGCAAGCAACGCACTCAAGGGCTCCCTACCGAGGGATCGAATCTAGGCTGATATATGAAAAGGTTTGTATGTATTTCTGTTAATAATCTCCGTATCAACTTATAAGTATCAACTTCATATTTAGAGTTCTTTCTAAAACCTGCGTTGAGAATGCTTCTCGATTCTGTTTTATTGTTGTTAATTTTTATATTGCAACTAGCTGGTAAATTGCTTTTGCAATTTTATCGAAACTGTGTGCTTTATCCAGATGTGTTCAGGTGAAGCTGTGAATACCTTTAGGCACATAGCAGATAGTTTGAAAAGAAAATCTAGGTTTAACTATGAACCGCCGTTTACTTACTAATTCTAATATTGTTTTAACCCCTAAAGTCTCGACAAGTTCAGTTAAACTGTTAGATATTTAGCATATAGATTATTCTGGAATGTTCGGATAAACAACAGATATTCCAGTTTTATTTGCATTATGTAAAGATTGCTTATATCATACCATTTTTATCGTTGTTAATCGAGTTATAACTTAACCGCAAATAATATAATTTTATTATAATCGTGCAGTTACTTTGATCTACTCCATAAACAATGACATTGTTATTATCAACTGATTTAAACATAATATATCAAAATAAAAGCAAATAATTAAGTGAGCTCGTTATTATTAAAAAATAGAGTTGTACGCCTCATAGCCTATGAGCCTATTAAAATTGGTTTATTTGCAATATGATTGCTTAATGGAATATGAACTACTTGCAGAAACAAACTGTAATTCCGTCATTTCCTATATGTTTTTATGTAGTTTTTATCCCCCCGTGGTATCCATACTATCACTTTTTTTCGTCCATCGGTCGTCATGTAATCTATATATATATAGATAGGCCCAATTTCATTAAAGAGTTTTTATTCTTTTTTTTTTTGATCTGTTAGTTTTGTTTTTTTCCCTTACTATTTCGTATTGTTATTCTATCAAAGGTATATTAATTCCTAGCATGTTAGTTTCCTAGCTTTTTTCTATTTTTCTTTGACTTACTGCTAATTTTTCTTCATCTGTTTTCCTTAAAGACCATGTTTGACAGCTAAAGTTAGACAGGGTAATATAGCTGTGTCAAATACTTCTTCTTTATATTTATTTTTATTTGTTTGTTTTTCAATATATCTTTGAATTTCCAATACTTTTTCCATCCAAAGACAATTTTTCGTTTTATTTCTCTTTCTTTACAGTCTTTGAATGAAACTAATTGACCTAGGTAAATATAATCGTTGACGTATTCTATTTTTATCCCTTCTATAGTGATCTCTTGATGTTCTCCGTTCGTTAATATTTTAATTTTTGATGCATTTAGTGTTAGTCAAACTTTTTTACTTTCACTCGCTAATTCGGTAGCCATAATTTCAAGATCCAATGATTTTTTAGCAAACACCAAGATATTATCAGCGAAGCGTAAATGACTTAGGAACTCTCCATTTACGTTTATCCCTTTGTGTTCCTACTCTAGATTTCTGAAAATATATTCAAGTAAAGCTGAAAATATTATAGGAGATAGTGGGTCTTCGTGTCTAACTCCTTTTTGAATCGAAAAATTTTCTCCTTCTCTTTCTAGTCGTATTGTACCCTCACACTTCGTATATATCTTTCGTATCAAGTTTATATATTTTTGATTAAGACCTTGCTGTATGAGTGCCTTCCAAATTGACTCATGATTCAAAGAATCAAAAAGGAAGAAAGAAGAAAATCATAAAAGAAAAAAAGGAGAGGCCAAAAAAGAGGTGGAGTGGTGTTTTAAAGGAACTTGTAGTTGGAAATGGCAAAGAATAGCGTCAAGGAAGAATGAATGGAGAAGTTTGGGGGAGGCCTACGCTGCTGAGGCGAGTGCTATATAGTTCTTGAACAAAAAAAATGTAATAGTAGTATTAGTATGTAGCAAATAAAAGGCTTTTTTTATAGTGCTAATTGGGTATCTAGTATGCAAATGTCCTCTTACAGACCTTAATTTGTCATGAACATTAAATTTTAAAACATGGAGTGATGTTAGCAGGTTAAACATTCAGGATTTTGTTATTTTTTTATGTGAAACTTAATAAAGACGTAATGGACATAATAAATGTAGTATTTAATTATAAAACAAGAAATCGACACAGCCACCTACCGGGGCAACAATTTACATGATCACATATAACAAAAGAAATAATCAAAATCGATCAAAAGAAGAAATATGGTGAGACGTCTGTCAAATATCTGTTAACAGTCCTTCTGGCGGTAACGCACAACAATTCCAAAACCTTTGCACTCAAGCATAACTCTACATCTCACTTGAATGTTGGGAATGATAAATAAATAACGCACTTTTACCTGTTACTTTTTTAAACATTTATAATATAACTAGCTGACGCGAACGGGGCCACGCGTTACTTTGGCGCAGTTAGTTAAATTGAAATTATAATAAAGTATTTGCTACAATGGGGCAATGAGTTACGAAACGACGGAAAAGCGGGGTTACGTAGCAAATAGATCAACAGAACACGTGCAGCATAAAGTAAACTGGTGTTGAAGAAGGAATTCAAAATTAAAACGTGGCGCCATCTATGACATATATATAACAATCAGTCCTACATGTTTCTGTCAACAGACCAATTTAAAGCGTCATCTATTCGAGACTGTTGAAGTTTACAATTTATAACAATAATCAACATTGACAGTAATTTAATTTTTTTATTTAAAAATATTGAGGCCATTAATTGAAATATAAATTATTCTATCTCTCAAGTTGGACCAAATTATACGTAAGTGGCAACTTTCATGAAGATCGGTTGAGTAGTTCATCATGGACAAACTTCATGACAGTGGATTTATATATATATATGTGTATATATATATATGTGTATATATATATATAAATATATGTATATATATTTAGAAGATAGATAAATAAAACTAATTGTTGTTTCAGGAATACAAGTAGAGATGTGTAGAGCGCTGTGTTATAGTTCAGAATAGGTACGAGTATTTCGCAGGTTACAACCTAGTAAAGTAATTTTATAGGAAACATTTCCTTTATAACGCTTTACATTGTGCGAAAAGGATTCGCACCGGGACGAGAGCCGGGGCTCGAGGTAGGGGGTGGGTGCGCGGGCCGCGGGGTGGAGCGAACCCCAGGGTCTTACAGAACTGTTTTATAGTTTATTTTACGAGGGCACCCGAGAAATAATAAAAACATTATTTTTCGAATGCTATTAAACATGAAAACCATTTCAAGTAAACTCTTACAACATACAATGTAGCTTAAAAGGTTTTTCTTATCTGTTTTTGATAAAAAGTGGCAGTGCCACAAGCAGACTAAAACATCTCTTTAATCACGCAATCTAGCAAAAGCATACATGTAATTCAATATGGCTTTAAAGTGGTTATTCAGGTAATAGAACCGTCATGATCAGTTGTTCGCAAACCACGTTGGTGCTTACTCTCTAAAAGTAATTTAAGCGATTACTATAGTCGGTATTTAAATTATTTTCCTGTGGTCTACCTCCTATGCCACTAATATAGGCTCGGTTCCACAGCGCCTATATATTACACATACAATTATGAAACAATTTACACTGAACGCTCGCAGATTTGTAACTCTATGATATTACAACTTGTCCAGAACGAATAAAGTGCCATAAATTACTAGAAGTGTTATTACAAACAAAAGCTACATCTACGAATAGTGAACAACGGCATAAGTATTTCAGCTCTCATAGATCGGTAATTAGTTCCATGCGAAATATTTTATCACATTCTTGCAGAGTTTTATCCCCAAAACCTCTATAAGAGAGAAACCATTTACCGCTCTAGAAAGTTTATCCGCCGGTTAATAACCAATATTAATAAAGAAAGCATATCCGTAATAACGTAAGTAAAAAATAATATTATGAAATCAGATAAAGAGGAGGTATTATTCATTTGACACGTAAAGACAGTCTGGATTGTACAAGCCGACTGTTATCTGATTAGAATGGAGAATAAAGGCGAGATGTTATCGCTAAGTAATTTTGGTAAGGAACTAAGAGATTATAGGATATCTTCTTAAGCATGTTCACTTAACAGCACACGAACGCTATAAACTGTGTCAGCTAAAAAATGTATATGTGGCATACATGGAGAATTAATAACTGAAAATAAATTAAATAGCTGAGATTTTTTGGCGGGATCTTGGCACGTCATATAGTAAATTTTATACTTTTATATTTTGTCATATTGGTGGCGTTTTACATAATATAGTTTGGTAATTATGCACAAGTAAAGTGTGTGGGAATTAAAACCACGAAGCATGGATTCTGGCGTGCCTCAAAAACTCCCAGGAAATTTCCAACAAGAAAACCATCATCTTGTTGATTTATAGGAAAAATCACAAAACACTTTTTAATATATACACCTAATCGATAATGGCAGTAATAATTTACACTCCTAGAATATTGGTTGCTAAAAAATATAAATCTACCAGAACACACGGACAGATGTTTCATTATAAGTGTCCACCGAGTCACGATGATATGAATTGTAACACGCCAGTAACTAGCTAAATGAACAGCAGAGAAAATTGACAAGTCAAATGGAAACATAATATATGCGTAGTAACAAAATCGAAATTGCTGTCGTTTGTGAACGTTAATCTTTAAAATAACTGAACCAATTGTTTACTTGATATATCAAAAGAGACTACCTTGTTAACTGACTTCATAGTGTATCATCACATTGACACGTGCAGTTACTGTTTCAAGATAAAATTCACTCAACGATTTTCTCATAAACAGCCAAAAATAAATAAAACTTCCAGAATAACGTATATTTTCATATGATTCCACATGAGTGTACCTATAAATTTATCCGTGTAGTGAACAAGCTGATTTATTAAAACTGTAATAAGGGGGGCATCAAAAGAAGTCGATAAGGGGCACCGCCCTCCGGACAACTTAAGATTCGCTATTTGTAGATTCAGTAAAAAAATAATAAAACTCGATTTAGTTTAATAACAAGGGTGAGGTTATAAAACACTAAACCTATATTGAATGGCAATATTTACAGTACCTACTAAATTAGTGTGTGTTATATCAAGGCCACTGCACTTCAGTTTGCTACTAGCATCAGAAATTATACAAATTGTTCAGTTCGGTTTAGTGCCGTGTGCTTCTTATACACACTTACGTACTACTATGGAAAAATACATATCTCATGTTTATTTGACGAATCATCAATAATATTAAAGTTGATGTCAGAGGTATGAAGTAGTCGTTTCGTCGAGGTAATGTTTCAAGGAATACTTAGACTTTGGTAAGTAATGTGAGTCATAAATATTGGTTTCAGGTAGACGCGACGTGACGTTTTTGTAATACTATAGTCCCTCAGGTTCGAGTTACAGCACCGCACACCGCACACCGCACACCGCACACCGCACACCGCCACGCGCCGCCAACTATTACTATTATGTTCAACTCCTGAAAGGATACGTGTGAGAACACATTCTATTAGCTAAAGTGATAATAAGATCTAATGCGTGTGTTTCTTTGAATAAATACAAAACTGCAGACGTTGCAAAATCTACTTACAATAGAGAACTTTATTAAGTACAATATCGCATTTTGAAGAAAAACCAATCTTATAACTTGTATATACTATATATTTTTATTTCGCCATTTGTAAACATTATAAAACTCTGAGTATGTGGGTTTAGAATGCGATTTCACGTATGGATTGAATAATGATTTCCGTTTGGATCACGTCGCGATCAAGGCTTGTGAAACCATGTAGGCCGAAACGTCAAGCAATTAAAATAAGTGAAAACGCTTTCTAAATCCTCTTAATCACACATTTATAATTGTTGTATGATAATTATGAGTTGATATGGCCCCCAATTTCTATATCATTTTATGTATCTAAATTACCCATAAATTATAAGAATTGTCAATGTTATATGTATATTTGACCTAGAGCTATTTTTTGAGCGAGAGTTCTTTTTATATGTTTTGTAAAGCATGATCACAGAATCATTTAATACTGGAAAAACAGTCTAAAATAAATGATACTCTTAAGGTATAAATTAATTTATCTCAAGTGTAATTGACGTGATTTATTTATTAACATTTACACATTTCATATATTTTTTTGAGTATTATACTGCAGCTCGTCGACAATTTCGGTAGAATACTTCGCTCGTGCATTATCATCCTGTGTGAGAGCCCTATAATAATAAGTTACAATAATAATTTACGTAGTTAAGGAAGCTGTTTCTTGTGACTCGAAGTCACCGAATGTAGGAAATCCGTATGTAGGGTACATACCCATTTTATTACAGGAAATGTGAAGTCTTATTAAAAAGTACTATACCGTGGTACTTGCTAAATTGCACAAAGACAACTTTATATAAGGTATTCTGTGAAGACAATACCGTCATTTATCAATCGATAATCAAAATAATACGCTTTCCATAATACATTAGGACATAAACGTTTTATACAAAAAGTAATTGTCAATTGAATATAGAATCTTCATCCTGATTCTATTTATTATAAAAAAAATCATTAAAATACAAATAAATATCAAAACATATTGTAACCCTTACCAGCGTTTCAGTTAGCTGAGAATGACTCTAACTTAATATGCAAGTTGGCATGTCCTTCGCAATTTAAACGCTACAGTCAAAAAACGAAGATCTAGCTGTAAATAAATTATACGAACAATTGACAATTACTAATTGAATACAGACACTTAAGTATTGCTTCTTTACCCTGTTTATAGTTACTAGTGAGCGCCCAGTGGTCGACATTCGACCATAATTATTTGATTTTTTAAAGTTTGAACTTTATTAGGGTTCTTTTGTCAAAGGGTATACTTCCATAATCAAAGGTTTTCATCATGGCTACTCAGTTATTTGTTCTTTGATTATATAAGCATTTAAAAAATCTATGTGTAAATAAAAATTGATATTAATTATAAATTTGAAACAAAAATCACGTGGTTAAAGCTCTCAAATTTTAAGCAAACATAACTTTACTTTTTTTTTTTTCGATATGTCTACGCTATTGACCCAATATGGTCTTAACAGCTTCACCGGACTACTAAGGCGAGCGCTCAAGGCACTCAGCCGATTTTATTTTGGCAACCAGCTCAAGGGTGCACGGCACACCTCGGCTTGGCTGTTGCCTGTTGCATGCAAAATCGCGACCTATTTTAGCTAACCTAGGTAACTATTCATATATGTATGAGTTGTTGAAACGTATATGTGTACCAAGCATACACGCCTCAACAACTCCTCCATATATTTATTATCGGAAAATTGAGAGTTTTTCAGTTCGATAAGGGAAAAAAGTAAACCCTTCCACTTTCATGTGTAAGCGTGTAGGCGTGCACGTGCGTATGGGTGTTATGTGTAGTGTTGTAGCAGTGATGTATATTTGTGTGTCACCGTATCGCGCAAGCAACGCACTCGAGGGCTCCCTACCGAGGGATCGAACCTAGGCTTGAGCCGCTGCCGTGGGAGGCCTAATCGGGTGTGCGGGAGCGAAATTAACCCCCAGACCACGGCGGCGTGATCTGTGGTTACGCGGGCGTGGGCGTGAGCACGCTCTGTTTCGAGGGCAGGCTGGTACTGATCGTTCGCTGACGTGATTATATCAGGAGGGTCGGTAAAAATGCATCGCGGACGTCTTTTATAACGTGCAGCGTTAGGTACGGGTTCATAGTTTGCGGCGGATACCACTAAAGGACTGGGATGATTCGTGGCTTTTTCAAAATAGCTAATTGTAAGTGATTTTACGTACGCCCAGATAGAAGGAATCTCTAGGTCTCTATAGAGATCGACTCTCCGAATGTACCACGGAGCACCGGTTACACATAACTTTACGAAAATAAAGAAATCTATCGCAACCCATAACACAATTTTCAATTAAATTTACACGACACCATGGGTGGGTGGTATTTCTGGGTGATATTGAATTAAATGTAGTCTGTTCATTGTTAGCTCTTGAAAATAAATTGTTTTTTGTTGCTACATGAGGTTGAATTGCAACGTTGTAACCGCGGAGGGTCATGGGTTGCTTTTATGAACAAAATGCTTATTTTGATTATACAAAGTATTATTTGGCTCATCTTTTTATTAAATCATCATTTGAGTGAGTTCACCATAAAAATAATAAACATAATAATAGTTATATTTTATAATATCATTGTTGAATGTAGGATGAAAAATTGTAATTGGAACGTAATAGTTAAAAAATACGTACAGTCGAGCATAGCAACCTCCTTCACAATTTTTTTTGAAGTTCGTAATTATTGACGGCTGTCAAAATATCTATTTTATTTACATGTGTATATGTTGTGTAAAATTCGAGTAGTAGTGTGAGTAGTGCATATTTTAATTAATTTAATATACTTTTGATGCATTTTATATAAAATAAACAGCTTTATGCACTTCTCTGCCATATAAACTTTAACCATGCCAAATTTCAAGTTCACCCGTTCACGGGAAATAGGTTAAAAAGGGGTACAAAGATTTTGCTTCACGTATTAATATATAGATATTTAGTGTCAAATGTTTTCGTTGCTATTGTTTGCAATATAATCGTTTTATCGAGTGTATATAATAAAAACAAACCCACTGGTGGGCATAATAGAATATTTATGGTATATAGAATCTATAATACCAATGTCCTATAAGAAAAGATAAATACCTGAATCGGGCGTTTCGAAACAAAAGCAATACCGTTTAATGTACAATAATAAAACTCTAGTAACGGGGAAACATCATAAAAAGTGAACAAATGAAATTTAATACTGTAGGTGCTGTAAAACGGAAGGTAAATAAGTTTATTGAGGGCAGTTAACTTAATTTAGACCTTCGCTGGGCTCTTACGAGTTCAAACAGCCGCGACCGTCGCGTCGCAGCGAAATTCTGCCTGACATACATTGCTTCTTCATGTTTGTTTTTTTTTAAAATTCCCTCTAACAATCACAAAAGACAACTGGAAATAATAACGTAGAAAAAACAAATAATGACAGACAGGACAGCTTAGTTGAAAAAAAAGCAACACTAATATATTTCTGTTTACTATCTAGTTTTTGAAGTCATTCTTTTATAGTTTAGCATCACAGATGTATTCATGAGCGTTATATTACCATTAGTTTAATGATAGGAGTTAAATTAAACATCGTTTATATATACCTTAATATTCAAAGCATTATTACTGCACTGTTTACAGTATGTCGCAGACACGTTATTGCAAATTGCTGGCTGTTAAAATCTCCAATAGAAATTTTTCCCGATTCGAAGTACACTTAACTTGTTTACAATAACTATATGACGTAAAATCTGACCAAAGTTTAGGTACCAGTACATCTATGTATGAACATTTCTAGATAGAAAATGTGAGCATTACAAGAGCAACGGAATTTTTGTTAAAAAATCTATAAACATGTAAGGAATATATAAATGTATATAATATTGATAACATGATAGGCTAATAAGTAAATAAGTACGGTACATCCGGACAGTACAATACACCATCTGTTAGTTGAGATCGCGCGACGCGACGGCTGCCGGCTGTCGGCTGAGAACTCGTTCCAACTTGTAATGGCCCTGCAAATTATTCAAATTTCCTTTAATGTACTCATTATTGTCGGAGTTAGAGTCCGCCACCGCACTGCTGTAATTAACGATATAACATCAAACCGTGTTTACTTGTTACACTGCCGCGGATACGATAACTACGTACACTAACCGACGTTTTTTGTTCAAAATATACTTAACATCATCTATACTTATGTATTATTAAATACATTCAAAAAAATACATACAACCGAACATAGAACCTCCTCCTTTTTCGAAGTCGGTTAAAAAGAACTCACCGCTCTCGTGACTAACGACATATTTATCAAAAAATAATTTAACATTATCACACCATAAGTATATTGCAATTTTTTTATTTACTTCACACATTTATAGTGTTTGTTTTCAATTCAGTAGAATTATAAAAGGTTTTAGATCTTGTGTAGGCTTCTAATGCAGAGTCTAACGGAGAAGCAATATATTTACAGTAAACCATACTGCAGTGACATCTTAGTATCCTTTAATAATATGTGCCTATTTAAAAAATCGATTGTACATAAATTTCTATAAACATGTTCTAAAAAGAACTCGTTTAAAGTAAGTTAGATAAGTATAAAGCATGTGTAATGTAGGTAAGGGTTGTTTTTGGGAGGAGACGAGACGAGGCGCTGGCGACGGCGAGGCCGCAGGGTAGGGCTCCTCGCTGTGAGAGACCGGCCACGCCCGCAATCCCTTAAACACCATTAATCTGCTGTCACCCGGGTTGCCAGAACACAGCTCTCTGCTTGGAATTTTCAAATATTTATCTCGCCAACTAACAGCCACTTTATATCATTATCAACTACTCTGTTATGTAATCTCCTTTGCCACATACAGACAGTACGCCCAGTACACTTTAGTATTAAACTGGCTTTTTACGGTTTGTTAGGGTACAAATAGAAGGAAGTAATGTATGGGCGGCATAATCAACATGCCAGCCCATAACGTATTGGTGATTTAAAACTACCTGAAATCCACAGTTTTAGGGTTTCTTATATATAGTAATACTATAAAACATTTTGCGGGTTCAGGTACCTTTTTATTTTTCCTTCAACGTCAGCTGATAGAGTTTACCAATTAAAATAAGCAAATATACACAATTTTGAAAAATTCGTTGGTACGTGCTGGAGTTCCAATCTGCAGAGAGATTGAATTAACATTCTAACAGTCAAAACTAATAACATAACCCTCCTTCCTATAACCTTCTTCAAACGTAACGTTAAGAGGCATTTACGCAGGCCGGCATCACAGCGACGACCGACGAAGAAATGATGCATCTCTCAGTAGTCGCCATAGTTTTTGGATTGTACTGTGCTTACCAGCAGGTACAGTACATTCCTTTTACCGTACTACAATAAAAAATACGAGAGCACAACTTACAAAACGACTAAGAATTTAAATGTATCTGAACGACACCGAAATCTACCCTAGATCTCTTGTAACTTGGAACGGATGTATATTAAACTTAAAATGTATATGAATAGGAATGAAACATATTTAATTTTTAACGTAGCAACCCGAACTGTCACTTGCAATGTATACCCAGCTTAAAATCGTTTCCGCTTAGCCGCCGCCCGCACCACACCGCCACACCGCGGCGAGGTACTGACAACAAACAGTAGAAATTGATGCGAACCGATTGAATATAAATGAAGCGGAAACACGATATGCCCTAAATAATAAAAGGATAAACCAATGCTTCAACATCGGAACGATGCTTTAATCTTATCATTATAATTATATGAGTAAAGTAAAGATAATATACTGAATTATTTTTATTCAGTAAAATACTATTTTTAACGTTGTGTATCTAGAGACCTTTTAAAAATATAATCTACAAAACTTACATTGCAATAGCTAAGTGATTCCATCTAGTAGTGTGTGGTAATATTACAATACACCGGTCTATATTTATTAATACTTAAGCAAGAGCGTACATTTAGTGTCACGTGATTTCGATAGATGGCGTTATAGCTAAAAATGAAATATATTATTTGTTTTTGAGTATATACTTATCTATATATAATATATAGAACCTGGGCGAACGATCCTAGCCTTTAAAACATTTTTAGATTAAAATAAACTGTTGTTTGCCTTACAAAATTAGCATTTTTGCAGATAAAAAAAATATTTAACAGAGATATCCCTCTGGTAATTATAATAATAAAATTATTTATTTAATTACAATAGATTATTAGGTTGCCTTACAAAAGTATGATATTTTACAAAAAAAAATTATGTACACTCGGATTAGAACTGGGGTTACACAGATTTCCGAAGCAACCGATTTCCACCCGAGTTATTTTTGTTTTGACAGCGGCGCGCGGCGAAGTTTACCTACATATTCTAGCTATACTTTTTCATTGCCTGAAATCTCAGTTAAAAAAAATTTATATGAATAAAATGTAGCTAGATCAATTTTTCGTCCCCTAAAGTACTTACATACTAAGTTTCACGGAAATAGATGACGCCGTATCCGAGATTCTGAATATATACGAATATAAAATTATATAAGAATTGCTCTCTTCCAATTGCATTTATTTCAGTGAAACTTATTACGTAGATAGTTTGGGGATGATAAATCGATCTAGCTAGATTTTATTCATAGAAAACTTTTTAACTGAGTTTTCAGGCAATAAAAAAATATAGTTAGAATATAAAGGTAAATTTCGCCGGTGCTATTAAAACAAAAATAGCTGAGATGAAAATCGGTTGCTTGCAATTTCCGTGTAAACCCAGTTCGAATCAGAGTGGGAGCAACAGAGGTACTTTTTTTTTGTATAAAAATTGCTAATTTTGTGAGACAATCCTAACAGTTTATTTTAATTTTAAAATGTTTTTCAAAGAACTGAGCTGAGCCCTTTATTAGCTTATCTCAAATACGTATAGGGTTTTTTTAGCGAAAAACATTTTTTTTTATTATAAAATATATTGTATCTTATTCTAATACAAGAGATCTTAATAAATATCACAACATATTTTTAAATTTGGTGATTTCTTTACAAATTACCCATGTAATTATTATCTGTATGGTTATATTTCACAGCCACGTCTTAAAATCAAAAGGATTAAAAACTCGCAACATTTGTTCAGTTTTCACATTCTCAGATTTGTACAAGAAAATACCAGTCAAGTTTGTATTACACTCGTATCCTAACGGTTCTACCTGACCACTACACTTCTCGTCTTCAAGCTGTTTCCAGTTCTCACAACGTGTTCCCGACAGAGCCTTAGGGTTCTCTACCGAGGCCGAGTATAACTTCCAAGCTTGTGCGTGATCGCATTCCACTGTGATACTCCTTCCCGTACACTCCGGTTGTTTTCCCGACAACCCGTTAATATAAACATCTACATCACCCATAGGGTCTTCCAGTCCTAAAACCCCTGAACTGGAATGTATAACTTGTACAAATTTGGCATCGTTACGATCGAGTCTGTACTCTGGTCGAGCGAAGCAAGGTTTCGCCGGATCCAGCGCGGTAATTCGTCCCAGTTGTTTATTTAGTTTCATTTTTACCATCTTCCCTGCCATCCCAGCGACGTGGGCGCCGAGACTGAAGCCAACTATATGTATAGAGGGAAGAGGGAAGCCGTTCTGATCGAGTTTCTTAAGGAAAGAGTACATGGAAATAGCGGTAGCTTTGACTCGGGATGCAGAACCTACATATCCTCGGTAAAAGGACAGTTGAGTGTCTAAAAGTAATACTACTGAATTTTTCTTCAATAAAGCATTGACTATAGTTGTTGAGGATTCATCAGAAGGTATGTTCAACCACCCTGGTAAATATATGATGAGATTCTTCACATCCAAATCCTGCAGCTTCAAATGTGCTTTGGTAAGCCGGTATACTTTGTGAGTTGTCTTTGTGTACTCAATTATATCCAGCAGTTGCGTTTCCTTTGTAGTTTTCCTTGAGAATAATATCTCGAGAGGGAGAGCTTCACCTGGAATTGAAAATTTCTCTAATTTAATTTAATCTATTTGAAAATCTAAGAAGAGATATAATATAAAAAAATCGGTAATTTGCTTTGGGACTTTATTATAAAATCTAACGCTATTAACTAAAAAACTATTACTGGTTTTAAACATGTGACGAGAGAAACCCGCTCCAGACTGGCTACATATAGTCACTTATTGCCAGGTGACATTTGTTCTTCCCGTTGCACAGGTTGGACGGACGGAGGAAACGGCCGGTGTGTACACGGCTGCCTCCTAACAAGACTGGGCTCGGTTTCGCTGCTGGGTCAACCGCTGGGGAGGCACGATGAATTCTACAGAGGTCTCGTGTCACCCCAACTATAACGGAAAACATACACCGTGGGGTTTTAGTCCGTGCGAGTCGGACATAGTCCACTCTCTCCCCGACTGGTTGGTGTATCCATTAGGGATTTCCCCACGTAAAAAAATGTGACATTTGTGATCGTGAGGTCAAACGCTAAACCTTGTAATAATAAAAAACTAATGATAGAGATACTATATCATTAGAGCCGCCGTTCCGTCTCCAACTACACGTATCTATATAGTTTTTATTCGTCCTCCTCAATACAGCTCTTCAAGCATTACAAAATGGAAAAATTTTTGGGATTCTGGATTTTCTTTGGACCGGCGTTAAATCAAGTAAATTGATTAAAAATAATATCCTAGTAACTTTGAACCTTCCTTGAAGTTTTACTATTACGTAAACTATGTAACTCACAGAATTGAGACGAATCTATACGTATATGTACACATATAGTGGAAAATCAATACCTTCCTTTATAAAGTTAGGTAAAAAGGTGAACATTAAAACAATATGTAAAAAAAAAACAAAAAATCTGATAACTACATATTTAGCCGGTCTATCGGGCCTTGTGCCTTATAAAGTGTAATAGCCTTGTGGCTAATATTATTTTGTTTATTTATTATATCTGATGCGGTTTTAGTACTCGAGGTAAAGATTTGCTTCCTTGTTAATAATAACGCCATATTAATTGTAACTTGTCATTGTTATTAAAAAACGATAGAGTTAGAATATCTGCATTGTTAAATAATAAATATCAAGATCTTGCAAAACTCAGTTCTGTTGCCTTAATAGATTAAATTAAAAAAATAAATTGTAATGTTAGATGTTATCGTTCAGAACCGGTTATCCTTAACGCCAATTCTTTTTTTTTTTTTTTTTTTGTCG
>JACEII010000186.1:260046-325650 GCA_014332785.1 Antheraea mylitta
CTTAGGTATACTTACATTAGTTTAAGAACTTAGTTATTAAGATGAATAAAGTAAAAGGATTATTATTTTTTGCTTTTCAGTTTTTTCGGCGGTTTAATTTTTTGTTAAAAAGTTTTTATTTTATAATTTTTTGTGGCTATGATCTCACTCATTACTACAAGCTTAATTTATTTGTAATACACAACTCAGAAGCTGAATTATAAATCATGCTCGGTTTTCCTACCCTTGGGGTTGCTTTTTTCATGTTTACATGTATATGGGATCAACTTCTGGGTATACTCTTTCAGATCAAAGGATAATAACTTAATTCGGACTATTACGTCTAAAGGTATGCGCGGACATAGACATAATCAGTGCGTGAATAATCAATCATTGCCGATTTTCATACCCTTAGGGTTGAATTTTTTTTTCTCAAATTTAAATGGCACCAACTTCGGAGTATACCCTTTCCAATAAACAAAGAATTTTCAAAATCGGACTATACTGTAAATGTAATGCACAACTCAGAAGCTGAATTATAAATCATGCCCCGTTTTCCTACCCTTGGGGTTGATTTTTTCATGTTTACATATATATGGGACCAACTTCTGGGTATACTCTTTCAAATCAAAGGATAATAATTCAACTTGGACTATTCTGTCTAAAGATATGCGCGGTCATAGACATAATCAGTGCGTGAATAATCAATCATTCTTGATTTTCATACCCTTAGGGTTGCAATTTTTTTCCCAAATTTAAATGGGACCAACTTCGGAGTATACCCTTTCCAATAAAAAAAGAAATATTAAAATCGGACTATACTGTAAAAAGTTATGCGTGATCATACATAAAAAAAAATATATACGCGACGAATTGAGAACCTCCTCCGTTTTTTTCGTCGGTTAAAAAAATTAAACATGTTTTATGAATGATTGAAATTGGGTTTAGCTGATTTTGAAATGTAACGGCTTATACATTTGAATGTACCAAAATGCAATTTATATTGTGTATATACACACAAAATAAATATAACATACACCCGAGTTTTTAAAATATATGGAAAACTACAGTTTTTAAATATCATAGGATACGCGAGGTGGTGTACGGATGTTAATACTGTTTATCGAATCTCAACGAGGAGACATTGCCTATGTTCAAAATAATGTCACATATGATTAATAGGTTCATACATTCCAGAAACATAAAAAATCACTTCAATAAAACATCACATTGTATAAACGTACAAGTATCACTTGCCGCCCTGACCAGCTCGCTGAAGTCGATGGGCGGGAAGCCGGCTTGCAGTCCGGACACGGCGGAGCACACGACAGCAGCGACCAGCACCAGCATCGCCCGCTCTCCGCCGACGTTTATATAACACTATGAAGAATCATACTCGATATTTGTTTGATACCCTTGGCGTTAGTGATGCCTTCATACGTGTTTATTATCGATAGTTAAGGATTTTTTTATAGTATAGAGATACGTTTCACTATAATTTGAACTAATGCTAAGTGATAATGTGGTTTGAGATACACTAAGCTAGTAAAATGTTGTATTTTAGGTCATTCGAATGTTTTCCTTCGTTGTAGGTATAAGTATGAAACCGAAAACGAATTGAACATAAATTTTTTTTTTTCTTGAAATAACGTTTTTTCTTCTATGGATATGGAATTCATCGTGAGTATGAACTAAAAATGTTGAATATAAATGATACTGTAATTAAGACAAATCATTGAGAGATATATGATTAGAAATGGTTAATCATTGTTAAAATAATGAGTAATTTATTTGGTTATGTATACAAATATTTAACCATCAAATAAATTATGGTAAAAAATACACATATGCATCGAATACGATAAAATAATTTTAAAATGCAAGCTTACCATGATAACTTGCAACTGTTACTATATTAATGGTTACTAAAGTAACGGTAACGCGTAACGCATAAATACAATTTTTCCTTTACCGTGCCGTAAGAAGTTTCACTTATATAAACATTGATTTTTAAATTACATTCATTTTAATTGGAAATACTACTCCAATAATCGATAGTCGTAATATGAAATGTCGATATCGAGATATGTATAATACTGCGGTAGCTGGCACTAGCGTGTGGCGCCGCTCCGACCTTCACCTCGGCGCATCTCCATTCATATTCATACAACACTCAATAACCTGTCATTTTACATAATTTCATATCTGTATCACAGTTTTACAACCTTGATACAACACTCTGAGCGTATTTATTGTTAACAATGAATCCAGTGTAGTCCAACGCTGGGAATAACTATTAAAGAGTAATTTTCTGAACTACATTGTAACACGTTATGCATCATAATGACTCTTATTGTCGTGATTTTCAATGATGTTGTTTCAATTTTAGTATTATTAAAATGTATCGCTAAGATAGTCTCGATAAAATCTCATCACTACATCTAATCGCAAAATTGACACGAACCGAGATGAATTTTAATTTAATAAATATCAGAACGTGTTGAAAGAAATAGAATAATATACTACACCGATTAATATAATGTCATTGTGTAACAATTTATAACTTATATTATTAATTTGTACAAATATTGTGAATTAGATGTGCCCGCGACTCCGTCCGCGTGGGATCTATACTAATATTATAAAGAGGTAAAGTTTGTGGGTTTCTTTGGCGTTGATGGGGGTAATCTCAGGAACTACTGGTCTGATTTGAAAAGTTCTTTCAATGTTATATAGTTCATTTATGGAAGATGGTTATAGGCTATATAACATCACGCTGAGACCAATAGGAGCGGAGCACCAATAGAAATAAAAAATGTTTCAATATCGGGATTTTTTTTCCTCTAGAGAGCTTTCGGTGCGTGTTAGCGTTACCCCAAAGTAACTATTCCACGCGAACGAAGTCGCGGGCAGAGGTTAGTCTAATATTAAAACAGTGACTAATAAAAACATCTGAATGTATTAAGCCCATCTACTTATCTATTTGTCTATTGCACTTAAGTCGCGTCCTCATTAAAATGATAATAACTTTTGATAGATTGAACCATTTATAATGAAACCCAGATATAATTTATAATTTTTTATGTGAAGTTTTATAGTGAACGCAGTACTTTCACAGTGATGCGTTTTCAAACAAACATACAGATAGACAGACAGACATTTCTAAAAATTATTGAGATGTATTTTATTACTTATTACAAGACAGTTGCAACATTCTTTTTATCACAAAAATTTATAAACTACAGCCCCCTTAGATTTACATTTTTATAATATGTATAGAATACACAAAATGCTATGGTATAAATAAAGGTCTGTAGCGGGGTACCTCAAATAATATATTTTTTTGGTATCTTAAAACAAATAAAAAAAAATTCAACTTATCTGCTCACACCATCGAGTACAGACCGCGTTGTTGTTTATAAACGCAAGGAATGTGGGTATTTTTGCCAAACCACAAGCAACCTGCATACAAATGTCCTTCAAGCCCGAAGTATTCAGTACACTATTATTTGGAGAATTCCTTGATACCGTTAATCACAAGTTAACAGTGAGGTTTTTTATATTGTGATGTAGCAAACAGACAACCTTACCATCCGATATTACATACGCTTGTATACAATAGTCCTAAAAGATTATGGAATCAGTCATAATAGGTAGTTTAAACCTTTCTTAGCAAAGTAGTATTTAGTAGTGAGTTCGTGAATATAGTAAACTGAATTATTATCGCTAAGTACAATTGTTATTCTGAAGAGTAGCAAACAGATTGACGCGAGTAAGCTAAGCTAAGAAGGTAAGTAAGCGACATCTTTTTAGTGATATTTATAAAGACAGGTTGATAAAACATCACTGTTGGAAACGGCTGACTCACAATTATCAACTACCAAGCACAGTAGGTACAGACAGTTTTTTTTTCGAAATGTAAACGCTGTTGACCTGAAAAGGTTTTTAAAGTTTCACCGAACTACTGAGGCGAGCGCTGAAGGCACTCAGCCAATTTGGGATGCTTGAGCGACTAACTCAAGGGTGTACGGCACACCTCCGCTTGGACTGTCGCCTGTTTTGTACAAATATCGCGACCTATCTTTTTTTTTTGCGTGGGGAAATCCCTTATGAAGGGGATGGGGGAGAGGGTGGGTTATGTCCGACTCGCACGGACTAAAACCCCACGTTCGCGACCTATCTGAGCTAACCTAAGCTAAACTATCTAGATGATATATGTATAGGTATGAGTTATTGAAACATGCATGTGTACCAAGCATGCGTGCCTCAACAACTCCTATATGTATTTTGTGTCACATAAATTCCTTTAAACTATATAGTATAGCATAGGAATAGAGGTACAGACAGCCATAACACCATACTGTTGTGTAATAGCATATACGTGGATCTAATGGTTGCTGTAGCGAAATTCAATTGTCGATGTTAATGTCCACTCTGAGACTTGCGACAATTATCTTCCCCTCCCTCTCGGCTGAATAAATTCCTTTGTCAAAACTCTATTTAGAATTCTTAGTATCAGGTACATGAACAAAGCGTTTATCAAATTATTGTACTATATGACTATGCCATAAAAAACAATTTTAAATGCATTTATCATAAACGTAAAACTGTATTTAAAAACAAAATCTCTGCTCGAGACTCGAATATATGGATATAATTGTCTGTCATAAAATAGTGATTGCAAGTCAAGGAAACCACATGACGCTTGAAACAAATTGCTCAGTAAATAAAAACATTATTCTGTACTAAGGTTAAAATATATTAGTGTGAAGCGTGTGACCATAGTTGCGATGAAAACCTAGATTGTTGGAAGGTGTAACAACTGAATTATAGCTTGATGGGGGCCATTATGTTACTATCATGTTGTTCATTCCCTTTACACATTCATCAAAATTTACAAATGTTGCAAGCTAGACAAACATAGGTACACTTACTTGCGCGGAAAGTCAGAATGCTTAGTAAAAGTACGAGTGCCGGTGTCGAAACACACCAACAGGCTTAGACAAAGCCCTACCACTATGCTACGGTTTCATAGCGATGTTTTCCTTTAGAGAAAGCTCCGACTTATTTGCTAGGATTCGAACCTACGTCCAAATAAACCATCATAGCTTCTACATTACAAGTCTATTAGGTAGAATTACTTACAATTCTTATTCTAATTCTGAAGCGTTAAGATGCTCTTGGCTTTGTCTAATTTGATAATGGGTTATATAAAGGTCAATAAATATGAAGAACAATTTTAAGGTCATTCCGTTATATTTCTTGGTAATTCACATAGTTGTTTGTTCTTGTGTTACGAATTAATTTAGTCTGTCCTATTATTATTTGTATATATTTTTACCGGTTGATGCGACGTTGTATTTGTCTGATTACGACAAACGTACAGTAGGTAAAACACACGCTTAGGGATTGTCCACGTGAGACGTTTTTGACGATATTTTCACTTCCTCACCCTCCTGGTGAGAAATCGTGAGATTTATCTCAACCGCCTCCCTCTTTTAATCACACATGAGATCTTTTAAAATGTGTATTTAGAGTATAAATCGTTGGATTTATTCAACAAAAGACAATTTGCTTTAATACATATTTTTGTTTTTAAATTTTTATTACATTTCTAGTTACATTTTGATATATCAAAACTAAATAAATTTACATCTATTAGCGGATTTGAATATATAGCAGAATTTTGCCAGATTTTAGATTATTTTATTTTAGAAACATGTTTTACAGAAGAATAATCTGATTTTCTCACATTTTTATACTACTCTTTTTTCCAGATAAATAAATTAAGTGATATTTGCTCGTTGAGATTCGCCTTGACCTCTCTCCCTCTTGAAACCCTCACGTAATTAATGGTAAGAAATAGAAATATGAAACTTGTAGTAATTAAAGTGAGAATTCTGAAGTAACATATTAAATAACTAGCTTCTGCTCGCGACTTCGTATAATAGTGGAATAGATACTTTGGGCTAACGCTAACACGCAGCGGAAGCTCTCAAGAGGAAAAAAAACCCCAATTTTTAAACATTCTTCATCGGTGCTCCGCTCCTATTGATCTTAGCGTGATGATATATAGCCTATAACCATTCTCGATAAATGAGCTATATAACATTGAAATAATTGTTCAAATCGGCCCAGTAGTTCCTGAGATTATCTACAACGTCACAAACTCACAAACTTTACCTCTTTATAATATTAGTATAGATAAAAATCAATCAAGTGTGAGTTGAGCTTACGATAATAATCTCAGACCGAATGAAAAAAAAACATCTTCCGTTTTTTTTTTGAGATATATGGGGGTCATATAAACAATTTTGCAACTAGAAAAAAAATATTAATACTCTTTCATACGAAATTAGTTATTTGGTTTCTGTTATTCAGTAATCTTACACATTGATCAGAATTTACTTGGCTAAGTATTTCATGGTTGTACTATCTAAATTTTAGTTGTTACTTCAATTATTAACTGGTTTGTATTCGTGACTTTATTTCCTTAAATTCTTGTTTTTATTTCACGTAAACTGTGTGTTTAAAATAGGATTACTGGTAATTGTTTGCTGTTTTTTTTGTTCATAAGTGTTGTTATGAAAAATCTGGAAATTTCCTATACATAAACATATGGTCTAAAAAGCTCGCTACCTATCGAATGCCTACTTTTCTCTCTCACCGGTTTGGATGAGTTCTAATAAACATCAAAAATTTTCATTTTACTTGTATAGGTATATTAGATAATGGGATTGTTAGTTTAGTTTTATCTGGTGCTATGTTTAATAAAAATCTTTTATCGACTATTTGCATTATTAAGCAATAGCGATTTGTTAAATAGACGCAGATAAAGATAAACAATATTATGTACTAGCTTCTTCACCTGCATTTTGCTCTTAATACAGTATAAACTTTTTATAATGAATTTCAAGAGACGAGTTTTTTTTTCGTTAAAAAAGACTTAGTTCAGACCCCAACAACTATCGCCCAATCGCTGTAACCTCAGTGTTATGCAAAGTCATGGAACGGATCATAAATAAACAACTTCTCCGATACCTAGAAGATCACTCCTTAATTAATGATCACCAATATGGCTTTCGTCCAAAACGATCAACGGGTGATCTTTTAGCGTACATGCTGCATCGCTGGGGAGAGACAGTTGATAAACATGGCGAAGCCGTGGCAATTAGCCTCGATATAACAAAGGCATTTGATAGGGTTTGGCATAAAGGTCTCCTATCCAAACTTGAGGCATACGGTCTCCACGACAACCTGTGTAGATGGATTTCCAGCTTTCTGCATGAACGCAGAATACGTGTCCTCGTCGATGGACAAAGCTCGCAGTTCATGACAGTTAATGCCGGAGTCCCACAGGGCTCTGTACTTTCACCAACCCTATTTCTGATGCACATTAATGATATGTTAGACTCTGGTTGCATTCATTCTTATGCTGACGACAGTACGGTTCATGGTGGATTTTGTACCGGGCCCACGGCCAGTCGTGGTGAAACCGAGAAAATGAGGGCTGATCTTGTCAGTGAGCTGAACCAGTCCTTGGAACTCATATCTCTATGGGGAACAAGTAACTTGGTTGAGTTCAATGCCAAGAAAACACAGGTTTGCGTGTTCTCTTGTAAAAAATCCCCGTTTTCTCCTCTTCTCACTCTTCAGAACGACTCACTTGCAAAACGTGACAGCCTAAACATCCTAGGGATCAACATCCGAAGCGACCTCAACCTCAGGGACCACATTGGGAGCGTTATCTCTGTAACATCTAAGAGATTGGGTATCCTAAATAGAGTGCGACGGTTTTTCACGCCCGGCCAACTATACCTTCTCTATAAGGCACAAGTTAGGCCGTGCATGGAATACTGTTCGCATCTGTGGGACGGTTCCGCCCAATACCTCCTTGATGCTCTTGACAGGTTGCAGCGTCGGGCTGTCCGTATTGTGAATGATGCAGACATTACCAACTACCTTGAACCGCTTCAGTTGCGAAGAAACATCGCCTCACTGAGTGTGTTTTATCGTCTCTATCATGGCGAGTGTTCTGAAGAGTTATTTGACCTCATCCCGTCTTCTCCTTTCCAATACCGAACTACGCGGACGGGTACGAGTCTCCACAGACTTACAGTAGCAACCATACCGGCACGAACGAAGAAGTTCGAAAATTCTTATCTTTGTCGTACTGTGAAGATGTGGAATAGCCTCCCAGCCAGTGTGTTCCCTTCCTCTTATGACATGGGGTCCTTCAAACGAGGCGTGAAGAGGCACATGTGCAGGTCGGCATGATGGCGATGACTGCCGTTGTTATTTAACAGCGTCAGTCACCGTTATCTGTGGACTATACTGTACTTAACACCAGGTACCGTACAGTCATATTGCCGTAACAGTTAAAAAAAAAAAAAAAAAAAGTTATACAGACGGAAGAAAACATTTATGGAATGGATCAGCCAGATATCAGCTGGACGCCTTTGATTCTATTGAGCGTCGTGCTCGCCGGCTTGTCGGTGATTAAGCACTGTGGGTTGCAAGAATGCTCAGTTGAGACCATCGACGAAAAGTGGCTTGTCTCCCAGTGTTTTATAGTTACACTTTGAAGAGTGTGCACAGGAATTTCATAATATAATTCCACCGTCCCCATTTCATCAGAGGACGACTAGACACCGTGAAGGTTTCCACCCTTACGTGGTTGATATTCTCGTAATTCGTACAAAGCGATTTGCTTCCACATTCATTATACCTACAGCTGACGAGCTGAACTCACTCCCGGCGTCTGTCTTCCCGACATCTTGTAACTTGGGAGTCTTCAAGAGTAGAGTGAATAGGTACCTAGTGGGTAAGCGCGATACATCGTTGACCTCATCGTCACTTTCAGGTGAGATTGTGGCCAAGCGTGTACCTGTCGAATATAAACAAAAAACAAGTAAATGGTTTCGTGGTAAGCTAACCAAATTGTACTAATTTCTACGTTATAGTAAGTTTTTCGTTATAAAGATTGAACACTGGTGGTTGGCCCCTTATAAATAAATTTAATAGCTGCGCTCCAGATAATGAGATGTTTCTGGCCTTCATCTCATTGATCTAGTACGGAGTATGCAGACGCATTGATTGAGAACTTTATGGACGTCATTGTGACGAAAAATTACCGGAATATTGCCTAATGGAGATACATATAATATTATTTGGAAAAATTTGGTGAAAAAATATCAGGACAAACGTGCATTAGGTATCTATTATCTGAATAATATTTTAGATATGAAAGATTGCTCTTCTACTTCGAAAGGTTTAGATCTATTCATAGAAAATTTTACGTCATCCGTATCTGCGCTTAAATTACTTGACATTACGGATTTCACAGTACTTTTAATGACAAAATTTTAATCAAAGAAAAAGAAAATAAAAATTGACGTATTAGACGCATAAAATATATTACATTCTTACATTCTATTATTCTATATACTTCGCTACGCTGCGCCGCCACGCTTTTACACCGCTTCAAATTTATATTATATGTGAACGCATTGAAACCCTTTTATGGTGCCCGCTTTGACTAGAGAAGATTTATATTAAAGGAATCCGCATACACCATATTTCGCCTTGGACGCTGTTACTCCGTACGGGGTGTTGAGTTGCAGGTTAGTCCACGCTTTTTATTTGGGGTTCTTGTTATTTTATTTATTTATAGGCAAGACCACCAACCGCTCTTTCGCATTCATTTTATTTTTGCCGCATATCCTGGCGGGGCCTATTTACACGGTCCCACCAGCCCCTTCATTGGTCCTTCGAGCCGGATTTTCAATATTACGAACAGACATTTCGAAATTTTGAGCGGTTTGAAAATCAATTTTTCTTAATACAGAATGCAATAAAATAAAATCTGTCAAATCCGGAATGTCTAATATTTTGAGTGCAGACACAGATGACGTATAGGTCTCTATAAAAATGTCAACTTTTTGAACTAAATGAACATTCTTCTATGTTCAAAATATTATTCAAATAATGGATACCTAATGCACGTTTGTCATGAAGGCCAGAAACACATCTCATTATCTGGAGCGCACCTATTAAATTTATTTATAAGGGGCCAACCAACTGGATTTAATGTACATTTGATCTAATCCTAGGAAATGTGTAAGCGTAACAAAGAAATAACCTCACTCTTGCATATATTTATGCAGGTTTCAATTTCTTCAGTAAAAAGATAACAAACGGACAGGCATACAGAGTTATTATTGCATTTATAATATTAGTGCAGATGTGTCTAATGTCTTATTAATTGTTTAGGTAACCTTGATCAGAGAATGCCAGCATATTGTTGTATTGAATTGAATGTTTTAGATGTCGGCGTTGCTTAACTTTACAGTGAGCAGTCAGGGTTACGTGACCGCAACGTAAATATAAGATGTACACTAATCACGAACTCATTGAAAGAACTATAATGCCGAGTCATCATTATGTAAACACGGATATGGTATCTTGTTTGTGATGGCAAATTTTTTAAATTGAAGTGCACTGGTTTTAACGACTTTGGATACGAAAATGTTTATAGCTCTTTCGTACGTACAATGTTGTAGAAATTACTGATTAATCAAAACATATGTGTATATATTTTGTCTGTCTGTTTGTGTCTAAAAATAGCCAACAAATATATTTCATTCAAATATCATTACGGTATAAATGTCAAAAATAATATCAAATATTGAAGAAAAAAGTAAAATGTTTATTTACACTCCTCAGATTCTTTTTATACAGGATTTTTAAAATAAACAACATATAGCTTAAATATTGGTATCTAAAGAATGTATAACTGTAAGTTTTAACGCTGTCAATCGGGTTATAGTGTCCAAAGGCTATCGTGGAGTGGGCGATATGTGAACAATGGTGATGTTTAAAATTAACACTCCTCTCTATGAATCCTACAAAAATTATTGTAAATTTTAACCGACTTCTTATGTATGTATACTCCAGGTTGTTTTCGGCCACAGCGACTGCTTCAACTCCGACGCTTTCATGTGGCTAAAGTGTGTGGCTTACGAAAGTTGCGTGCACATTGTACACAAGTGAGGTCACCAGTCTCGTAGGTTTTGTATTATAAAAATATGTAAGTCTAAAAGATAAACCAGATTGAGAATTTGCTATTTCTTCTGAACTGGGTTATTTTCCGAACCGGTGCAGTGGTAGTTCTGACATTCATAGGCACCTTCTTATACCTGAAATGAATAAAGTATTTTTGATTTTATAAATTGATATAATTAATCATTTTTGAAAACAAAACCGGTAGTAATTACATGTATTTTAAAATATATGAGGATGGTTACACAACTATATTTTTTTTTTTGTAAATGACTTTACTGCAACTAATATTAAATTTCTATTTCCACGGAGGAGTGTCTTCACTGTTTTTGACAGTTCTAGAGATTTCTTTTATCAGACAATATTATGAGATGCTGCATTTAATGTAAGTATTGTAATGTAATTTAATAATTAATCTTAGGCTACAATCAAACTTAATTAAATACAAGTATTTCTTTATTTCAATTTTGGAACACAATTTGAGCTGCTATCGCACATTTAATGAACAATTAAATGCTTAGATTGCTTTGTGATGAAGAGTGATCTGTTAGAAACAGAAACATTTTGCAATTAATTTCAACATTTTATAACGGAAGTAGACTTAATGCATTTTTTTATGTATAAAAAGATATCGTATAGTAGTTTTACCTTGTGTTGACTAGACGTGGCGCTGCGTTGGCGGAGCGAGGCCGGCGGCTGTGTTTACATAGACTACCAGTTCGTAACAACTTGATATACATCAACTAATACTAGATTGATTTCCGAGGTTATCCCTAAACGTATATCTGTGAATTATGAAACATTTTGTTTACTAATTTTAATATTTCCTGGTTCGTGTTACTCCTTTGTTGACTGTGCTAATTCCCATCTTCTGTAGGTACCTAATGTTTTCAAAGCACGACTCTTGTGCACGGAGTCGACCATACGACTGAGCCTCTCGTTTTTTTTTTTTAACAATGATTTTTTTTCAATATTCGAAATTATTTATTTATACTCTCTACATGATTATACCTGTATAGGATCGATGGCCAGCATAACTACCACCTCCGACAAACTCATGTCCAAACAAAACAGCATTTTTGTTCGTCGAAAATAAATCGACATGTCACATAATTATTGTAATATGTCAAAACAGCCATTACAGCTGCTGCTGTAATAAGAGTAATAGCATGATATGTATTATATTCATTTTTAGATGAGCTATGAAATAGAATTTTATTGGTAGCTCAAGAGATTAGCATGCACAAACAAACAATCTCTCGAACGTAATTTCAGCATAAATAATCAACAACACATACAGATTCATAAAACATATGGAAAAACAGATATTGTCGGTATATATATCGAAACATTATATCAAAATGACATGGAATAAAATGGCGTTGTTAGATAAAGGACAAATTACAGGTAAATGATCAATTTTGCTTCAATTGACTCGTGATGATTCTAGTTATAAAGTGATGAAGGGAGAGTATCTATTCTGTGTTCGCACAATGCCGTCAACTAATTTACGTTTTTCCATTCTAATTCTGTTATTTGTTCTTTCACAAATATCGGATATGTATAGTGTACGTATATCTTTAAATATTTTGAATTATTAAGCCAAAGTATTAAAAAAGAGGAAACATGTTAATGAAAAAAATAAATTCATGCAGTCACTTTCTCCGGCTATGATATGACATATATGTCATATGATGAAATTTTAGAAGTAAGAAGTGTGAAAACTACAAAGACAAACACAACATATTACATACACAAAGAGTTCATTGCGTTTAAATGTTTTTATAGTAGTAGTGACAACACTGTTCCTTTTGGCAAACAGTGTATTTCAAAAGCAACCATAACCACAGAAGAGTACTCCATTGCCTGTCGCTATTCTGAAGCCTTGATATATACAGACTGATTCCGAAAAGTAACAAACTAAAAGACTATAACGGATTTACCACCATTCAAGTAATTTAAATGAATATTTCAGACAAAAGTTGTAAACAGGATATTGTTCCCAGTTGAACCATGGGCCAGACTACCGAACGCCACTCGCTGTGGTGTCCGACATCAGTTCTCGGCTCGCAGCTCATTCAGCCCGGGCTGTGAACGAGCCCCGATTGCCGCTGCCCACTCCCCAGGACCTGGAGGCTATAAAAAAAGTCGCACAAATACTCGCCATACTGGGAGAACAGGTATCAGGGTAGGATACGTTGAATGATCTTCCTTCTTGTGATAGTTTAGTTTAGTACCACCCGACCCACAGAAACATCCACGTGAAGTAACAGCGCTTGCATTGTTGCGTTTCGTTCAGTCAGTGAGAGAGCTGGATACCCACCTGCCCTCCTCTCTCCCAATACCCACAACTTTTCTCTTCCCCCAAACATAAGTTGGCAACGCACTTGCGACTCCCCTAGTGTTGTCTATACACGGTGAGATCATTTAACGTCAGGTGACCCACCAATTCGTTTGCCTTCTATAACATAAAAAAGCTGTACGATGGTTATTTAATTTTCTGAAATTCTGACTGAAACTTAAAAACGGCAATCAAAATACACGAGGTTACAAATTTATAAGAAATATATAAATATATAAGAAACCATTTCATCATATAGAACGCATTAAATCTACGTAGAGAACTATTGTATGTATTTTTTGTTTTTTTTTACACTTTATAAATTTTAGCGATTTGACCATTCATTTAATATTAAATAACGATGTGCTCTATAAGCAAAACCTAGAAGGACTGACTTTTAATTCCAATTGTCGAGATGTACGTATAGGGTGTTTGGTACCAGAGTTTTAGTTTGAGGGTGTTAGCTAGCAAAGTGGGATAAAAAAAACCCTAGTACCAATCTATACTTCCATCATAATTATTTCTTTCTGTGAAAGCTCCGGCTGGTTGAAAAGGATTCGAATCTACGTCTGTCTACGCTGTGTCTGGACACAGGACATGCTAACCAATAAGCTTTCGTTGCTTCATGAAGGTTAATAAAACGTTACGTAGGCAAACGAACTGGTGGGTCACGTGATGTTAAGTGATCACCACCGTCCATAGACACCTGTCCATAGACGCCTGTATATGGAAGGGGGAGGGGAAGGAAAGGGAAACCAGGAAAGAGGAAGGGACGTGGGCCTCCGGCTCTCTCACCGACCGACAATGCAAGCACTGTTATTTCATGTCGGTTATCGGTGAGAGGGGTGGTACTACCCCGGAGAAGCCGACCCATTTATGCTGAAACCAAAAATAGCTTCAGCGGGGCTCTACCACCTACAAAGTGTAGTGTAATGCATGTTCACAAAATAACCATCAATAGGCCATACAATATAGAAGTTTATATAATTCTTATATTCAAAAGCACTGTTAAGTTTTTATTAAATGTTTACAATCTTCAGGTAATACCAGCTATACTGGGCGAGACGCAATCCGGCACAAACAAGGAAGAGATTACAGCTACAACAAGTCTCGAAGTGCCTAACGATCCATCTGAGTAAACCACTTCTTCCTTTCACCCCTGTTTCTCAACCTGTTGTTTTGTTCAGTAGGTACCTGTTGCGTAGATTCAGTAGGTACCTGTTGCGTAGATTATAGAGTTGTCAATAAAAATTAGTAAGTATTTGTTTTTCAGTGATGACCGAGTATCAACTAGTTTGAAATAAATATACCTATGCTTGATAGGCTGATGCAGACGCACTCTAGTGCCTGTATTATTTATTACAGCAATTACTTTTATTTTGTTCAAATAGAATATTGCATTGATATGTATACATCATAAAATACATAATGTTTTAAATAAGGTTTATGACACAATAAACATTTATAAGTGATGATATCGCTATAAAATATATAATTATCATCACAATATGAAAAATAAATATAATTTATATTCTATACGTTAACACAATAATATTGAAATAAGTTACTTTTCATTTGACTTTCGAATATCACGATATAAGTATTATAATATAACTACGTTCATATTAATGATTAATGATAAACCTTAAGCTGTCATTACATTATACCATTATTCAACTCTTTATTTTAGTTTTGTACAGTGTCTGAACTAAAATTATATCAAAAATACGCATATAGTGTTGCTATAAACTTATTATCAGGCGCCACTATTTTAAATAACTATTGTACCTTACAAAAAATGTGGACTTCTGTGAGTCTGGTATCGTGCGTAAATAAACTAATGCGAAATGTTAATAAAAGAGAATTGTATCGGTCTAGACTGGATTGCTCATTCATCGAGATTTTCTGTTAAATATATTATGCTAATCATGTAATATAGAGATGGTAATAATGTAACTGTCTATTGGACTTGATATTTCTTTAATACCTCAGAGTATTAAAGATAGATTAATTAAATTCAGTAAACAGTTATATGTTTACTATCATAGTTTGAACACATCATCTAAATAAGATTGTTGTTTAACGCGTAATAAAAAAAGAACAGAACGTAAATGGGGGGGCAAATAAAAATGTATATGCGCATCAAGGTAACTTTTAATTATCGTGTTTTAAACACTGGAAAATACATAAATATTCGGATACAATGCTTCTGAAACAACCTTGTGTCTTATGCACAAGAAAAATATTGACAATTATTATAGTATAGTTATATTATTGACTAATTTGATTTATGTCATATGAACAGTAATTTAACAAATATTTTGTAAGACATACATAGTGGTATTATTAATAAGATTCTTTTTCGTCATTTCGGGATCATCACTAGGATCTATTTTGAAAATTTTATGCGATAATATTTCATGGTCAATAGCAATTATCATATAAAACTATCAAACAATGATCTACAACTTCGTATTAAAGAAATTTCAATGTTATATTTTCACTTTATTTTCTGTATTATATATTTACGAATATTGTAATTTTTCAAGTAAAACCTACATCTACTTTACCTTTGGTAACTAATACTGTAGAAAATATACTAATGAACGTTAAAACTACATACATTTAGATGTTTTACGTATGTTTTAGTATTTGTACTCCTACTATTTGGAGAATTTCGTTTTCAGGTAAATATATGCTAATGACAAGCTATGTGACAACTAAATAAGGCGTTTTACCAACACTTCTATGTATTGATGTATTTTAATTTGATTGTATGTATTTTAAATTCAGAAAATACTACATTCATAATTGTATGAAGTTAATATAAATCGGGCGCCATGTGAGCCTATCACTCAACTCAATTCCATTTAGTTACATCCCTGTACTTTTAGTACCAATCAGACAGCAAGCTTAATATCAGTTAGTTTAGTTTACATTTAATTCAATATATACATAACATTATATTATCAATATTGAAAAAGGTAATTAAATATTTGTTTTATTTCAACACGACAAAATGATAGCATTGTATCTGTTGCCATCCAAAAATAACGGCGAACAGTGAAATAGTTGCAATCTATCAGCACTGATCACAGACGGAAAGGGGGAGGACCCTATAGGGAGTCGTATCTCACGGGTTTGTTACGAAGTCTACAAGCTTAATCTTGTCAATGTTGGTGGTTGTTACGCCCGCTGTGCAGTAACCATGTGCTTGCCGCCCTTTCAAATATTTACTTATTGTACGAGCAATTATAAATTATGGATTTAATCCATGAATGTTGAAAACACTATACTTATACATATTATATTAAATTCCTTTTCATTTCTGAGAAGGATTACAATTTCTTATGTTAAACAGTATAGAATACATTAAAATATCTCTTGGTAATAATTTGTTAGTAAAAAAAAAAACGATATTACAATCTTCATAATGAAAATCATTAGATCTTGTATTTTTCATCTCTTTCATGTATAATATTTTTAGTTTTTGGATTTGGTAGTTCGGTGAAGCTGTTAAGACCTTGCTAGGTGAATAGCGTAGTCAGTTCGAAAAAAAAAGTTTTTGGATTTACATTCTCTCTCTTTTGTTTCTAACTCTGTCACATGGAAAATGTCTTATGTTAAACACATGCAACTATTTAGTGCAATAAATTTTCCAAATCCGTAATATCTTTAACCAGCTGTATATTTTCAAAATGTGTGCTATTACAATTAATTGTATATAATTTATACTGAATTCTACAAACCCAAGGATTCTAGGATGTTCCACTGAGCGATTGTTTTTTTATCTGTTCATCGGAATCTGTTTCTCGATTAATATGTGATTTTTTTAAATATATGTAATTTGTTTACGATCTTTATGTAGAAAATTCTATCCCTATTTATTAATGAATGTATTGAAAAGCGATAGTCGTGAATCAGATAGATTTCTCTGTTTTGCGACAATAAAATGAATAAATAAACGATATTACATTTACCTATAAACCTATTCTTATATTAATATTTAAGAACATAACGTACCTAGTTAAAACAATATGAAGGGAGTACATTCTTAAAGGAATTTGTTATAGATTTATGCAATGAGTCACAAATACTCGCATTTAAAGTCATATTCAGTTCAGTCAGAGACGTTCGTGTAATCATCTTATTAATCCTCTCGACTTCTCGAATGTATAAATATTTGCATAGTTTCCAAGTCGGTGTTTGGTGAGACCCGAATGAGACTTAGGCTAGACTAAGGTGGGCAGGCTTGGTTCCCGCGCTGGGAGCTGACGTCACAGGTACGCGACGAACAGCAGCATCGAAAGCAGAAGAAGAGAGACTCCACTCACGCCCAACCTCGTAGACTTTGACAGGATTCCCTTCCCTGACGGTCAAATATTTACAGACAATCAGTTATGGTATACTGCCAGCCACTTACTACTTCATAAATAGTGTTTTATCAACTATATCTGTGTAGATCATAGTTGAATTTTATAATATCCATTCAATAGTCTTTGCGTGAGTAACAACAACCAGCATTCCTTGCAAATTGTCTCGTTTATTATCTTAATTAGAATTTTAAATTTTAGTGAAACCTTTGTGATTTTTCAGTATCGCACTTGTAGTGTGATAATTAAGTACGTCTCGTTTAAAGATTAGCCAATATCTAACTCTATGTCAAACTGTCTATCAGACATCGGTGGCTTTTAAGGGTTATTAAATATATAATTAAATATAAATAAACATGTCTTACATCGCACCTGTATGCAAATGATATTTTTTATTTTAAACAGCCCATGAAAAGAGGTTCTGTATTCGATCCGTACGTATGAGAAGGCTGGATTCTAGAAACCAGTGGTTGTATGGTTGCTGTTTATAAAGACTACATTGTAACAATTCCTGTGATATTTGCAACTACATGTTCTGGTTTGAGTCATTGCAGCAGGAGTATTAGCTTTGCATCCCAAATAGGTGTGCAGTTTGTATATGTATAAATATAATCACTTTTACAAAAAACTTACATCGTTCAGCAAGTTTTCTATAACAGCAGCAGTCCCTGAGCCTGGCGTAACGTGCACAGTCGTGTGCGAGCGGACGGCAGCGGCTCGGGCCCACATAGCAAGTGTGCGGTAACCAGGGGAACGGCTCCGGGAGGAACCGCCTCTCGCAGCAACAGTGGTCGGCCAGCACGCGCGTCTCACAGTACTCCATCTCACGTTTCGAGCACGTGCCGCAGCCTGGTCGGGATTCTGGTACTGCCGTAATAATTATACATTTAGAAGGTATATATACCATATATATATTCATATGTCGCGGTTGACAGTAAGTTGAATGTGGGGAGAAGCAGTTATAAAGATATGACGTCAGTCATAAATGACGACTTTTTTGTCATTTAGTTTATCAGGCACTAAAGACTAATCAAGTATATTCTATACATATATATTAATATTATAAAACTGACGAGTTCGTTGGTTTGAACGCGAGAATTTCAGAGACTACTGATCCAATTTGAAAACGTTTTTCAGATTTGTATAGCTTATTATATACCTATTATAATACGCCTAAACGTTCTTCACAAATCACTTTATTTACTGGAAAAAATCACATGAAAATCCGTTCAGTAGCTTTTGAGTTTATCGCAAATAGACAGACAGATGTAGCAGAGGACTTTGTTTTATAATTGGTAGTGATTACACATGTTTTTCAGATATTGTACAGTTTTCAGATTTAAAACTGTATGCATATAAGAGGGTATACTGCCCTCCTAATAATCATCAACAGTTTGCATCTTTTTTAAACTAAGCTAAAACTAAATTAAAGTATAATGCAGCCAATTATTGAATTAGGAAAAGTCCTTGTTATCATACGTATAAAGAATTATGTTATGAATACAGTAGAATAAACAGACAGACAGACAGGTGTTGCGAGAACAATGCCAAACAGTCTAATCTTATGACTAACGACATAAGTAGTTCAACCAAACGGACTATATGTATATTTAGGGTCCCGTAAGACGTTTTACCAACCGGTTTCATAGTCCACATTAATATAATGCACAAAATATTGCAAATAGGAATCTATTCTTGGTAAATCACAGGTTTTTTTATATACATATAAGATCTCATTGCGAGTGCTCGCTGCATTAATAAACTTTGCAAATGTACCAGTAAGATAATAGGAAGGCAGCACGAATATAAATACATCCGTTGGGAAAAATGAACAACGAAACTATATTTCGAACATAGTCATGTAAACTAATATCATCAGATTAGCTCTTAAGTACCACCATGAGTGTCGAGTGGTCCCACTCGACAAAGAAGTCATATAACAGTCTAATTACACTAGTTTAGTATCATATCTAGATTTAAAATTTTATGTAATTGTTTGTTAAGCTAATACGAATACAAACAAATCTATACATATAACTAGTGGGCCTGGCGGACGTTATCCTGTTTAAATAACACAAAAATCTTAAAATTCAATAGCAGCGCTACCTACCCTGTCTAATTATGAATCTATAACATTCTTGAATCTATCTAATCTCATCTAAAGTCTGTCCAGCCAGAAGAGTTTAGTCACATACAGACGAATAAAATAATTATATGTATGAAGATAATATTGGAGTGTTTGTTGTACTGTGTGCGTTTATTCTCTGATTTTTTTTTTCTCTCGAACTGACTACGCTATTGACCCAGCAAGGTCTTAACAGCTTCACCGGACTACTAAGGCGAGCGCTTAAGGCACTCAGCCGATTTTATAATGGTAACTAGCTCAAGGGTGTACGGCACACCTCGGCTTGGCTGTTACCCGTTGCATGCAAAAATCGCGACCTAACTTAGCTAACCTAGCTAACTATTCATATATGTTTGAGTTGTTGAAACGTATATGAGTACCAGCATATCCGCCTCAACAACTCCTCCATATATTTTTATCGGAAAATTTAGAGAGTTTTCCAGTTCGATAAGGGAAAAAATCTTTCACAAAATAACCCTTCCACAAAGATGTGTAGCGTGTAGGCGTGCACGTATGTGGAGGTGATCGTGTAGTGTTGTAGCAGTGATGTATGGATGTGTCACCGAATCGCGCAAGCAACGCACTCAAGGGCTCCCTACCGAGGGATCGAACCTAGGCTTGAGCCGCTGCCGTGGGAGGCCTAATCGGGTGTGCGGGAGCGAAGTTAACCCCCAGACCGCGGCGGCGCGATCTGTGGTTACGCGGGCGTGGGCGTGAGCACGCTTTATTACGTGGAACAGGCTGGTACTGATCGTTCGCTGACGTGATATCGTCGGGTGGGTCGATAAAAATATGTCGCGGACGTCTTTTATAACGCCCGGCGTTGGGCACGGGTTCCTAATTCGTGGCGGATACCACTAACGGACTGGGATGAATCGCGGCACGTTCGAAATAACTAGTAGTGAGTGATTTTTTTACGCCCAGATGGACGGAAACTCCAGGTCCCTGTGGAGATCCGCCTTCCGGACGAACCAAGGAGCACCGGTGATTTTACGCAGAGCCCGGGTCTGCAAAACCTGAAGCGTATCTAGATTCCTCGCGTGGGCGAAAACCGGAATGCTATACGTCATTACCGGACGAATACAGACTTTATATACTGTGAGCTTATGTCTGAGGGACAGTTTGCTCTTCTGACAGAGTAAATAATGGAGGCGACCCAAGACCATAGCGGCTTTGTTTCGCACTCTCTTAATGTGAGAATCAAACGTTAAATATCGATCTAAAGTGACGCCGAGATACTTGACCTCGGTGGTCCAAGGTATCTCGGAATCGTATAGCCTTATGGGCTTTAACTTGTTCGCGCGATACCTAGGATCGAAGAGTATCGCGGCACTCTTATCGGGGTTAATACCTATGCGCCATCGAAGAAACCAATCACCGAGTGTGCTAACGGCTTTTTCGATGCGATCTCTAAGCCTACTCGGCTGCCAACCAGAGGCGTAGATGACTGTATCATCAGCATAACAACCTACCTCGACTCCCGGGAGCTTAGGTAGGTCACTGATGAACAGGTTGAAGAGGGTGGGCGCGAGAATTGAGCCTTGCGGCACACCTGAGCGTATCGGACGGGGCGATGAGAGTTCGCCGTCTACTCTAAAACGGAAGGTTCTATCAGCTAAATAATCGCGGAGGATGTGAACTAACCTATCGGGTATGCCGGCTTGATTTAACTTGTATATGAGCCCTTCGTGCCAGACCTTATCGAAGGCCTTGGCAACGTCGAAAAATACTGCTATCGTACGTTTCGGATTAGTGTTTTTCAGGGGCGGATTCGGCTCCGGATGCGGATCTTTGTTGAAATTAGCGAATATGTACTCCGTGAGGCGGAGTACTTGATCCGGACAGGAATGTTTGGCGCGAAATCCAAATTGTTCGGACGGTATTAAACTATGGTCGTTAATCGTAACCTGGAGACGGTTCAGAAGGAGCCGCTCGTAGAGTTTGCCTAAAGTATCTAATAGACTGATCGGGCGATAGCTATCGGGAAGCGTAGCTTTCTTGCCGGGCTTGTGAATCCCTATCACTACGGCCCTCTTCCAGACGGCTGGAAAATGACCCTGGGACATGGCCGCATTGAAGATGCAGACCAATAGAGCTATGATGTGGTCAGAAAGGAGCTTCAAAACCTCGTTCCTGATCCCATCGGGACCTGGGGACTTCCTAGGTTTGAGACGCTTGATGGCGGCCGAGACTTCGTCAAACGTTATCGGGGTTAGGGTATCCGCCGGAGGAGACGCGAGTGCATGCTCTACGGCTGTTTCGATGGACTCTATGATGGAAGGGTCAGTATTATCAGTGTTTGGCGAACACTGTTTTTCTAAGCTCGCGGCGAGACATTCTGCTTTGTCAGTGTTATCGAACGCGGGAGGCAACCCGGGGCCTCTGTCGAGAGGGGGCATTGGAATGACCGTATCGGACTTGAACTTATGCGTGAGAGTCCAGAATGCCAGGTGAGAAGGCTGGAGATCCTCCAGAAACCTGTCCCACCTGTCACCCCGGATCTCAGAAATGCGAGACTTGACTGATTTCCGTAAAACACGTAAGCGTTCGCGGTTCTCAGCGGTCGGGTAAGCGTCGTGAGCACGAGTCGCGGCGTTCTTTTCCGTGATCAATGCTCTCACGTCATCAGGGAGTATAAAACGGCGTTCGTTCGCCGCTTGTACCTCTTTCGAGGTTTCCCTGACGACGGTCTGGAGATAATCAACCAGGGAATCGATGGCCGAATACGCGTCGGCTTTAGACACCAACACGTCCGGAATTCTATCTAAATTGTTGGGCGACGGACTATTTTTAAAGTATTCGCTAAGTTTCGCGTAATCGGCCACTCTGATCGGCGTCGGGCTAAAGTCAGAGTTATGTCCTAACTGTAATAGAACCGGGCGATGATCCGAGTCGAGTTCGTGTACGACTGATATGAGTCGTACAGGAAGCACGACATTTTTCAATAGAGCTATATCTAAAACTGACGGTCGACAGTTGTCCTGATAATGCGTGGGTTCCGGAAGGGCTATGACGTCAAAAGCGAGAAGCCTACCTAGACTGTCGAGTATCCTCCCGTTACGTGAGGTACACGGACTATTCCAGATAACATTCCCGCAGTTGAGGTCCCCCGCTATAATGACCGAGTCACCTAAGTCGAGCAGTGCCTGCAAATCGGATCTGAGTAGTTCTTTGCTCGGTGATAGATACGCGGAGACAAGAATAATATCAGAGTGACCCGTCATCCCGACGCGGCAAACTGTCGCTTCCATATGAGTAAGCGCGGGCGGATCTAACGGCATGCAATACAGCGACTAAATTAATGTGCCACCCCCGCGGGCGACACGGTCGTTTCTAACTATGCAGTAATTCGCGATTCTCGGATTACGCATGCTCGGTTTTAACATCGTTTCCTGGATGAGGAAAACGTCAATCTGTCTGTCGCGTAAAAAGTCAGCTACTAGATCGCGCTGTGTCCGAAGGGATGTCGCGTTAAAAACGAGAGGCAAAGACCGCGTGGTTTAACTTTATCAATTCCCGGGAATTTTTAAAACTAATATTTAGATGGTTGTGACCGGACGAGGCGCTGTACGGTGGCTCCGATAGCCGGAAAGCGCGCTAGAGCTTGGATGAGTTGTACCCCGCGGGGGTTCTCTTCTACCAGGGCGTAAAAGGCGAGCACCTCCTGCATGTCGTGCTCTGAAAGAAGTTGCTCCATCCAATCGAACTTCTCCGCGAGAGAAGAGGATGAAGGAGCCTGATTCGGCTTAGGTGGCGGCGCCAGAGGCTTTGAAGAGGCCTGAGGCTGAGGTCTGGGGGCCCAGGGGGCCATAGGGGCCCGCCCGGGTTGGGCCGCGCGCGGCACAGAAGGTGGCGAGCGCGGTGTAGGCGCGGGCGCTACCGGGGCGCGGGAGGCGCCCGGCAGGCCCGGGAAGGCCTCCACGGACATGAGAGGTGGAGGCGGACAGCGGGCGGCGGCTGAAGGCGCCCTGGGCGCCTGCCTCGCCTTACGAGGACGTTGTGTGCGCGGCGCGCGGGGACATCCGCGATAGTTCGCGGGGTGACCTGCGTTACCGCAGAGCACACAACTGGGAGGGTCGGGAGTGCCAGGAGCGCGCTCGCACTCCCTCGTGGCGTGGTCACCCAGGCACTTGACGCACCTGGGGCGAAGATGACAATTCTTCGCGGAGTGGCCATAACTTTGGCAGTTATGGCACTGCGAAGGAATGTGGGTCTTGCGTGGAGGCTCAACGGTGATTCCGTTGAGGCCACACACAGACGTGAGGGAAAAAATGGCCTTGCCCTCCTGCGACCGGTCGAGGATGGCTAGCACCATATTATATGGGGCGCGAGTGCTTGGACGGTACATACGGTGTACCTCACGGACTGGGAGATTTTTCTCCTTAAGGGAGAGGGTAACTTCCTCGACCGAGATTTCGGCCGGGACGCGGCGAAGCACGACACGCAGGAGGCGCTCGTCCTCGAGAGCGTATGTGAAATACGCTAATTTAGACTCTGTTAAAAATCGAATCAACGCGCGGTGGTCATCCGACGTAGGACATTTAACACGAATGCCCGCCGGCGTGCTAAGGGCATTCGTGTAATTAATACTGAGAGCTTTAAGTCTATTGGAAATGAAAGTCCACTGGGACTTGTCCTGTATCGTAACAGGAGGCGGCGGACGCGGTTTCCTAACTGCGGAACCCGGAGTGAGCGAGACGGAACTATTGATCGGCTTACGCGGTATTTCTGCGGTCGTCGGTACACGCGCGCCACCTATATTGGCGACTTTTTTTGGGCCTACGGAACCCGAATCCGTCGGGCTGGCCGGACGACGTCTATTGTATGAGACGGTGGTAAACCCGTCCTTGTCTATCGGCGCTGAAGGCGCAGGGATCGCGGACTCGGTCACGGTAGGCTCAACGGATGCCGTCACGTCTAGCTCCATCTCGGAGCCGGCCTCCGAACTGGAGCTAGGAATCGCGGCCTCAAGTAGGCCTTTGTCTCGCGCGTCTAGAGGAGACTGCGGTGAGAGGGACGCAAAAGAGTTCGCGGTCGGAATATTAGATGTGAAATGGCCCTCGGCGGCCTGCGATATAACATTATTATAAATGGAGTTTACAATCTCCTTATTGATCTCGGCGTCGCTCGCGAGGAGATTTTGGCGAAAATAGTCTACTAGAGCTAGCGGATCCATCGCGGTGGATCGAGGAGAGGGAGGGGCCGCGAACAACCTCCCTGCCTTAAGGGCAGGGGGGCACGCCAAACTAAAAACTAGGGAACTATCTTGAGTCCGGTCCAAGAGAGTTGTTTAAAACAAAATGAAGGCACAAAACATGTAAATGAGTGAGCGAGACAAGGGAACATATACTACGTAAATAACACACTATAAAATAAATAAGTAGCAGTTAAGTAGATAAATAAATAAATAGTTACATATATAAAGATAGAATCGATGGATAAATAATAGAAAAATAAATAGTAGTAAGAAGATAATAGATAAATAATTAACTGTATAGGCAAGTGGTTAAACAAATAAATAGATAAATAAGGGCGTAAATATATAAGTAAGGGAATGTCTCACTCACTCAGGTAGATGTTGCACACGTGCGGCGCAGCTTTGTCGAATTAATAGCAAACACAAAGCACAACGAAACACAAAAAACAACGGGTCGTCACTAATCTGCGAGTACCGAAGTCGAAAACAAAAGATATCGAACAAAGAGATATCGGGCAGATGCGTTCGCCACCAAGGCTGGGCATCGACTTCTCTATGTTCAAACTATTCGATGTTATCTCTATGAACTCCGCAATCAGACTGCACTATGTTGTCGCGACGGATTGTGCGCTCAGACTCTTATTCTCTGAAACATCTGAACCTATTTTGACGAAATTGTTGCTAACAAATAAAATTCCCACGAAAACTAAATTGCGAGCTGATGCTAGTCGTTAAAAAGCATGTAACACTTGATCGCTTGACATTGACTCAGCATCCTTATCCGATACTTGCAGAGTAACCGATTTCACACTTCAATAACTGTATCAAAGGTAAAAAATACAGATAATAAACTTGTTTATAGCCTCGTGAATTCTGTAGACAATAAAACAGCAATCATACCAATAATAAGGTATTATAGTGGAATGTTTAGTTATAACCAACAATTTCATGTGTTGTTACTTTTCTATATTAGGAGTTAATCAATTTAAAATTAATAAGACATTCAAGCATAAAAGTTGAAAAATAAAGATTTCTTAACGTTTGTAATTGATAATGTTTTCTATGAAACGGTTTTTAAATCCTACAAAATTATGATTCTATTTTTATGCGTTTAAGATCGTACAACACACTTGAAATACCTGTGTAATCGAATGAAGTTTTACGGAGTGCAAAAATTTAATTACTAAATTGATGTTTGTATGAAGCAGATCTTCTGATTTAGATAATTGATTTTAGACTGGAATTTGTAGAAATTTTGCAACGTACAAAATTGTTATTAGAACCTTCTCAAGGTGCAGTGAAACGTAAAGTTAGAGAATAATTCAGTCACGAATTCTTAAAATGTTATCTCTTGATATAAAGATAAATATTAAGCAGAAAGATTTAAGAAAAGTAATGGAAAATATAGTCGAAAAACAACAGCGACCACCTAGAGATACCTACTTTTAGGTACTTTATATATATATATTTGTTTAGAACAGTATACATAAACGTTTAAAATTATAAAAAAAAAGAGGTTTTAACATCCTCCAACCCGAAGGAAAAATGATCAAGTCAATTACAACAAAACAATAAATAAATACAACTGAGACTACATATATACTAGAAACTATTGTTAACAATACAAATAACAGAAAATAAATTTACAAAACTATAATTAAACCTAAACAACATAAGTTGCTCAATAGCTTAGGTATCTTCTTGAACCCTCCCCCACTAGGGTCCACGACATACATTATGTACTTCCATTCTACTTTTTCTACACTTCTCTTTTTCTTCTTTGCACACCAATTAAAGAAGCTTCAAATTTTTCTATCATAACTGTTGCATCCAGTTTTTTTGACACAGAAATTAACTGCTTGCATGCAAAATCTTTATTATTACAAGAAAGTTGTCCTGGATAACCTTCCTTCCAAGGCAAGCGCACCTCATAACGACCTTCATTGTTTTCTTAATAGTAGATTTGAAAAACTTTAGTGTTTCGCATTGATTTTGTTCTATACCTTTGGAGTCCGCGGGATCTTTAATACCTAAAGTTTCCAAATCCCATAATTCATTTCTAAATTTATCAACACCTTGTATCTTAGGGCCGTCGTCAATTTTTGACTTCTGACCTACGTAAGTAGTAGCGTTGGCGTCATCACCGTCAAAGTTCTTTAATTGTAATTCAGGTAACACACTACGTTCTGTGGTACCATTATCATTTGATAATTCCGCTGCTCCGTTATGGGTCTCCGCCTTATATAATTTCTGTGAAGGTGGAAAGACGTTTTCATACTCGGAACTTAAATCAAACCATCGACGTTTATAATCTTCTGCGGTTTCCAAGTCAAAAAATATTATATCTTCTGATTCTTCTGACTGGAACCATAACTCCTTGATTTCACTGTCGATTAGGAATAACTGCTCAGCCTTTTCCGTGCAATATTTAAACAGCAACCCAATATTAGACGTTTGGTCGCGCAAAGCCTTCTGCAAATTTATCTCAGCATATGTAAAAAATCGTCTTGCAACTGACCTTTGTTATCTCAAATTCTCCATAACTGTCCTGTTACGGTCGCCAATAATTTTAGGGTTCAGGTTCGTTTTCTGTAGTCGCTCGACGATTTTATAATTTAAATAAATTATTTGCAAATTATAAGACATTTATCATTGCACACTATTTTTACAAGACTCACTGACATATATATATATATATATATATATATATATTTAGAACAGTATACATATACGTTTAAAATTATAAAAATAAAAGAGGTTTTAACACCTACCATCCAGCGACAGTCGTTATAATCATGCCGGCCTGTTAAGATCTCGGCAGCTGGATATATATCAGTTAATCCCAAAATGCGTCACGTCGGTGCGTGCCGCTATAGCAGGTGTTACACTCGGTATATGGTGCTATATTTCCTTCTTTTCGCTTTTTACTATGGAACATATTTCCAATGAAATTTAGAACTATTTAGCTTTTTTAATGATTCGTCTGCGTTTGTAGTTTATAGACGATGACAAAGTAAATATTCTTCATATAACGCTTGACGGTTTGTGAAATGCACGCCGTGGCTATTTTCAATTCTATTCTACATTATTTATTATATTTTTGCCTATTTAAACAATATATGTATAAAGTATAGAACATTTGTTATTCTGATGCAAATTATAATACTCTATGTTGTTAAAATTCGTTCATCATTTTATGTGGAAGAGAAACAACCTTATGTCTATTCTTACAAATTTTCAAATAATCAGGATATATAAAACAGTAAACAAGCTAAACTTATAAAGTTTCATGGAACGAGGAATTGTTGCCCGGAGGAGAGCACGATTGTATTATACAAAATGTAATACATTATAAACATGCGATAGTATTTTGAAAAAAATGCTGCTAAATAGTGTCACACAACCATTCAGTGATATTAAATAACAATGACAAAGTCAGAACAGTGATTACTGTTAGCCACACCCTCTTCAGACCTTGAGGTTTCAGTTAAAGTTATAACCAGCAATTTCAATGAGCCAACTCCTCCCATTGACCTCTAGATGTAAAGAGTTATTTAGTGGAAAATGACCGCAGTGAAACAATGCTATATATTATAACGACAATAGTGCATTACTATGCATTTATTATGCATTATTATATTTACTTGCAATGACAATGAACAACAGTACAACAATGATTTTACTATTCAAGCACATGCATGTGGACATTACAGGAACAAACTTTGTAGTTGTCAGTATTTAACTCGAACCAACTCTGTTAAGTACCTAGGTATTTTCATTGATAGTGTTCTTTCCTGGCATGATCAAATTAATAATGTAATTTCACGGGTAAGAAAATTGATCTATGTTTTTAAAACCTGCGTTCAAGTATTGATGTCGCAACGCTACGAACCATTTATTTTGCCCTTGCTCAATCTATTTTGACTTATTGCATCACAATCTGGGGTGGTTCTTGTAAAACTTATTTTATTAAAATTGAAAGAACTCAAAGAGCATTATTAAAAGTTATGAGTTCAAAACCTATTCTTTTTCCTACTCAGGAGCTTTATACAAATTGCAAAGTTTTATCTGTTCGTAAATTATTTATTCTTCATGTTACACTTAGAAAACATGCTCAGTTGATCTATGATCATAATCTTATTAGCTCAAAGCGTAGATTTGATCAACTATGTCCTAGTGTGCCCCGAAGAACAGAACTAGCTGGTCGCCATTATCATTATTTAAGTCCTATGCTATATAATAAAATCAACTAAACTCTCAGCATTTATTCACTTACCAAAATTAAATGTAAAAAAAATATTTTATGTTGGCTCTTGGGCTTAACGTATGAAGAAGCCGAAGAACTTCTATCTTTTACATAATTACCTTACTTACAAACGTTTCTTGTTAAAATATTATCAAACCACACTTAAATTCTATACATGCATTCCACTCAACACGACATAAGCGCTTGCTTGTTCAGCAGCATTTCCTAATTTTATTAAAGTATTTCCTATTGTTGTATATTGGGGTCACAGGTATTTTTATGTGTTACCTATTTCAATTAAAAAGCTTAGTGTTGTCCGGCGGTGAGTGTTAGTGGCTGCAACACAGTTATTAACTACAGCAGTCACTACCGCTCATGTAATTATAATATAATAATATAGTTATAAGTACCATTTTATATTATGCTTTTGTAAAATTCTATATGTATAATTAGTATTTGAATCTGTAATTGTATTTGTATTTTTGTAAATAAATAAATAAAAATAAATAAATAAATATCCAAAAATACTTGGTATCTCTATTTGGAGCGGTCAAAAAGTTTTACAAGGACTGTTAGGAACCTATATATCGATTATGATAGTTCTAACACAATCAACCCTTTTATATTACCACTCAAAAGTATCAAAATTTGTATTGAATCCCGACTTGTAGGTGATAATGATAAACGAAGTCATATGTCGTAATTAAGTGTAATTGTAGAGTAACACGGCCATGCGTTTTATGTACAGTATCGCATATAAACAATCATTATCTCTGTCAATGTCATACGTATGGTGCATCATCATCTCTTTAATTGCATGAGTGCAGAATTGAAATATTAATACTAATGATTTCTATATGCACGCTGACAATTCAGAAATATAATTTGAGTATAAACAAGGGTTTGGTTGCAATGTACAATAACACACGAAGTGGCATATGATGTTAAAAATAGATGATTAATTACTAAAGAATGAAAATAACCTCCATATTATATAAACGATATAATTAATTTTCAATCACATATAGAATTATTTTGTACTCTGAAACATATACATTCAATACAGTTTTTGTCATTAAAACTCAATTAATTAAATTCTAAATATTAAATATATACATAATCAGGCGAAATATTTGTAAATTTTAAGTACCTGCCGCAAGATACAGGTTTAAATTGTTAACATTTGTGTTATTAAGCTTAGTTCTAGTTTATAAGATGTCGTCATCCAATCAGTTTAATTGATAGACGGGATTAAGCAATTGCTGAAGCACAACGGAAGGTTACATTGAAATCTAACAATGATATTAATTTACTTCACAGTATACTGAACGATCGGAATAACCATTTGATCCAATTTAACAGTATTAATTCTAATGAAAAAGAAACTCAAATGTGAATATTTTGGTGAGAGTGAACACTAAAATTAAGATACAATTATTTCCTTTATATGATGTAAACAAAGTAATATTACCTATTTCCTTCTATTACGTAATCCCACAAGAGTAATAGAGAGAGAAACAACTTGCCTGAAAAGAATAGTATTTGTTTTTTTTTTATATCACAGGAGGCAAACGAGCATGTGGGTCACCTGATGTTAAGTGATCACCACCGCCCATAAACAACTGCAACATCAGGAGAGTCGCAAGTGCATTGCCAGTTTGTGTTAGAGGCGGGAGAGGAAGAGAAGAGGAGGGGAAAGGTGAGGAGAGGTGGGCTTCCGGCGCTCTTACTGACCGCACAAAATGCAACAATGCAAGCACTGTTACTTCACGTCGGTTTTTTGTGAGAGGGTGGTATTACCTCGGACGAGCCGACCCATTCATGCTAAAGCCAGTAATAGCTTCAGCGTGACTCTACCACCTATAAACCTTTTGAAACCCTTAAGAAAAAAGAACGGCAATAGATGGTATAAAATATTCCTATAATTATTTATATCTTTTATGGTGGTAGGCCTTTTGGAAAATCTGTCGGCAAGCACCTTTGGTGTGTTACGGCAGCTGCAATTAAGAGACAAACGCCTCTAGGATTAGTGGGTTTACCATCTCCAACCAGATCGTCATTTAACATCACATAGGATTTTGCTCAAAAGCTAAAACCTATGTAGTGTAAGAAAAAAGATCGGAGAGGTTTTCATTGCTTTGCGTAGAATTTGTCCGAAAGTCCTGCTAAGGATCCTAAAAATTAATCTTTTGTAATCTTAAAAAAAGTGTATAAAACTATAGTGATAACCAGTCATATTGTATGGATCCGAATTCTGGGCCACGAAAGAGACGGATGAGAAAAGATTACATGTGGCAGAGACGCAAATGCTAAGATGGATGTGTTATGTAACTAGAATAGATAAGATTAAGAATGTGTATGTCAGAGGAAGTTTGAAAATAACACCAGTGATAGACAGGATTTTAAGTATACCCAAGTTACACACCGTTTTCAAGATTAAGTTCGACGGCAGCTCGTCTCGCGGCGGCGGTGGACACGTCGTGTTCCACGAAGTATTCCTCATAGTGCACCTCGAGGACACCATCCTCTGTATTCCACAGGTCGGTGTCGTTCGTTCGTGAGCTGTTCGTGCGACCGGTCCCTACTGGCTTCGAAGCAGCCGCATGTCGCACCTAATCACACGTATTTGTTTCTTATTTCTTTAATTTGCATTTAGCTTTCATTTTTGAGCCTCTATTGTATAAGTTAGTGTGTTTAACTAAGGTAAATCTATGTCAAAAGTCTTTTCAATTGATCAGATTTCAGTGATTGAAAACATCCAGTTGAAATCAAAATATGACAATAAGGCAAAAACCACGTTGAATTTGCTTGTATATCTTTAAAAAACAAAAGACATCAATAATCTAAATCCAGTATTGGAATCTTTATCAGTTTCAATGGTAGTTTTGATGTCCATATGTAACTTCTCAAAACCTAAATTGTACAAAGTATTTTTGATTTTGAATAGCGATTTAAATATGCTTGAATTTATGTGTTTAGTGCTTATTGTGTTCAATATATAGATAGTAAAGCAAAAATAGCAGTTTTGACAAATCCTCATGAGTTTTTAGCTATCCACCTCCAATAATATTTCCCAAATCGGTAGTAACTCTCGAATTTCTTTGAAAGACCTAGGTATATATGTGCGATATTAAAAGTGATAAAAGAATTGAAGGTATTTATATAATTACCATAACTTCAGGAACCCTGAAAATGACATCACATTTAATGTGTACGACCAGCAATGCTAATACCAGAGCATGGATCAGGCGGGCGCGGAACCCGCCCCGCAACGCCGCCATCACACCATTTCTGTCACAAGCACCAACTGAAATACAATAAAAACCAATAAATAAAAATATAATCGGTTATTGTTCTGGGCATCCATAATCAATTACAAAGAGGACTGCAGTATCATTTAATCGCAGCATACAACGCGGTTAAAAACATACTGTGTTCTATGTAGCTATAGCACTATGAGAATAGAGCAGGGTCAGTATGTTGCTTCTAAGGTTGAATCAGGGTGCGTGATCGACACTGGTGTCCCGCCTTCAAAAAACGAATGAACATTATTGATGTGAAACTTTTATAGGCGCAGGTAAACCTGATAGGCGCGATGTGGCGACGCGAATCAAAAACTTTGCACTATTAAAGAAATACTCAAATACCTTTGCAACCTTACCTGTATTAACATAAGTTTCAAATTGTTTTGTCAGCCACTCTTAATAGTTACTGCTACGACTACTACTACTTACTAGCTACTGCTATGCGGCACGCGCTGGCGACCTAGCATCTTTTGATAATTGCCGCTATATACAGCGCACCTGCACCTATTTGAATTTTTTTGTATTATATATTTAGTTAAAATGAACATTTATGTAATAACTAAACAGTCATTACTTTATGGAACGAATTTTTAATGCTTTATCTTTTGATTATGCCATAGCTGATTTCTATCTGATCTTTTAGGCATATAACTTGTACAATTCGATTTCGATGTTTCACATCTTCCAGGCATCTCATAACGGCTTAAAATGTTTAAATAAAAGTAATTTCATTGAATACAAAATAATAAAAAAATTGAAAGAATTTAAGTGGTCATGTGATGTTTTTATATATTTGCATTGTTTTGCTATTTATTTTATAACTTTACTAGCATTCTATGTGATATAAGTTGGAGATTGCTACAGAAGGTGAATGTCTTATAAAGGTTTAATAAAATAAATATCACTTGTTTAATAGTATTGAATTTAATTCTAATCATATGATAATTTGATGAGAATAAAATATTAATGAGAGCAAATTCTCCGACTTGGCCGTTTGAAGAAAAACATATTGGTTACCGCCAGCGTTGAGTTGCACCTGATTGTAAGTAACGTTGTTAACTAGCAGTTAGTAAGCGATGGGCGTGCATACACACCTACCGGTGAATAGCAATGAACAGTCCGCAGCGTGTCGAGGTTGCGTGATTAGTCATCTGAAGCAACGTATTCTTCGTAGAAATTTAACTTTTTTTTTTTTTTTTTTTCTCGAACTGACTACGCTATTGACCTAGCAAGGTCTTAACAGCTTCACCGGACTAATAGAAATTTAACGTCGAATCCGTGTGCTACGTGGGAAAGTCTACCCATAGTTAATTATGTTTATTTCATAGATTTTCATTTTTTGTTCGTCATTCAGTTGACGATCATTCTGTTTTATAAGAATCTAGGGTTTGTCTACAATCTCAACTCAGATTATTATGTGGCCGAAAATTATAGTTAGCTAAGTGTATAGGAACATTTTTTATGCTATTGGTGACAAACGAAAATGCGGGTCAGCCAGTAATCGACGCCGTCCATGGACACCTGCGACAGTAGGAACTAGAGACCGATTTTTAAGTACTTATTGTATGCTTAAACTAACTACGGTTATTGATTTTCGGTTTAAAGAATTTATTTCTCAAAGAACATAGTTCACTTATCGATATTTAAAAATAAAACATTAATAATTAGTAATCGTTGAGCTAATCCAGTGTTAGATAAAGAAACATTCTTTCAAAATAAAATATTTCTTATGTTGTATGTACTTATGTAGAAAGCATAATATATAAAGAAAAAAGTACACAATTAATTATACATCAAAATATTTATCCTTCAGAAACAACTTCACTTTTATTTTAAATATATTTAAAAATTCAATATCCCGTAATTCTTTAGGTAATTCATTAAATAGTTTAGCTCCCTCGAATTTGATGTTTTGTATGCCGTACCGTGTAGTTCTTGGCCTACTTAGAACTAAATTGCTTGTATTTCTTAAACATCGTTTAGATGTATTTATTGGAAAGCTTATATGTGAAAGTAAATTTTTATCCATAATATTTTTCACTAATATGCAAGTTTTATATATATACATTTGCCTTAAAGTCATAATATTCGTTTCTCTGTATATTCTTTCTGTTGAAGTTAAAATATTATAGTTAAATAGTATTTTTATGACTTTATTTTGTGCAATTTGTAATTGTTTTAATGTGGATTTAGCAGTACATCCCCACACTTCAATTAGGTAATCTAAATGTGACCTTATAATAGCATTATACATTAGGTAGCGGGTTTGTATAGGAACGTGTTTGCTATATCCACGTATGCAATAAGAAAGGGAATTCAATTTATTTTTCAGATGCTCAATATGGTTCTGCCAAGATAATTTATTATCTAATTTCAGTCCAAGGTATTTCTCGCACTCACTTTTTTTAATGACTTCTCCATGTATTTTTAACTGGGCATGGTTATGTATTTCTTTATTTTTTGCTGAGAATATGACATATGAAGTTTTTGATATATTAATTGTTAAAAGATTGTAATTAAACCATTTATAAAGCTTGTCCAAATCATTCTGAGCTTCTTGAATAATAGTGTGTATTGAGTTACCAGAATAAAATAAACTTGTATCATCAGCGTAAAGTGTTATTTGCCCTGATAGTCCTAATTCGCCAATACCGTTAAGATAGATTAAAAAGAGTAGAGGTCCTAAGATGGAGCCTTGTGGAACACCATACTCTGTTATTTTGGAAGTGCTAACATTATTGCCTATTTTTACTACTTGTTGGCGGTTTTTGAGATATGAGGACAATATATCATATGCATTATTAATAATTCCAGTGTTTTTTAGTTTCAAAAGTAAAAGTTTATGGCTCACAGTATCAAAGGCTTTTTTTAAGTCTATAAATATTCCTAAAACGATTTGTTTTTCTTCTATTTTATTTTTTATATTCATAACAAGATCAATAGTAGCTGCTAAAGTATTTGATTTTTGTCGAAAGCCAAACTGTCGTTCATAAAGAAAGTTACTTTTATTTAAGTGATTTTCTAATCTTGTATAAATTAGTCTTTCATATATTTTAGAAAGTACTGGTAGTACTGATATAGGGCGATAATTATTAGGATCTGTTTTCAAACCAGATTTATAAATTGGACTAATTTTGGCTAATTTAAGAGAGTCAGGAAAGATACCAGATGAAAAAGAGTTATTTATACATTTAACCAGGTCTTCTATTATTAGTGATTTTATACATTTAATACATTTAGTTGATATGCCATCTATACCAATGCAAGTATTAAAATTTAATTTATCTATTATTTTATTTACTTCACTTATTGTGCAATGCGCCATAGATGTGAGATTAATATCTGTTTGAATAGTAGTTTTGTTTGCGGTAAATACCTGATTATTGTGATAAACTTGCGGGATTTTATTCGCTAAGTTCTTACCTATTGTCGAGAAAAATTAAAATAATTAAATTAATAAAAAATTAATATGTTTTAATACAGATAATGTAGTATAACGATCACTAAGTAGGGAATCTCGCAAAAATTTGTTATCTACATTTCAGGCATTCTCGGTTTCTATACCTGCGTAGCGCCACATCAAGCGTCTTGCAATTTGTATGGTAAGCGTTTCGTTCCTAGGGGTCGTAGTGTGATGTTAAATTAGCAATATTTCCTTCAATAAATTGACTACAAAATACAAAAATAACAGGTGTGGAAGTTTAAGCACAACATCTCATGAGCTCTATTAGTAGATGTCCTAAGTTACATCTACTGTATTGCATTGTTATGTAGTAGTCTGGTAAAGCTTTTAAGACCTTGCTAGGTCAATGGCGTAGTCAGATAGAGAAAAAAAATTGTTATGTAAAGCGCGTAGTTGATAGAAAGGGTTCTGAACGTCGCAGTGTTGCCGTTATTGGGTCAGTGTGCTGATGAATGCGAATCACGGAAGGTTTGAAGGGCCGTTTACCGCATGACACCACCTCACGTCACGTCAACACTCATTTAAGCTGTATGAGATCCGTTAAACACTTTAATTGTCACTTGCAAATGATTATGCGAACTTTGTACAACGTTTTCGAATATTCTTCATATAGGGAATTGAGATAATAATAGATAAGCTCATTATCATTGTTCTGCGTGTGCATAATTGCATTTTACAACAACACTGTAATATATTTTCATTAATATTTATTTCTCAGTTACAAATGACAAACTGGGTCAAATAAAAAGTAATATATTCCTGACAGTCGTTTGAACGGTATGAAAGTTGATAAGCAACTTGAAAAGCTTTTCCATGGAAACATTCAGTACACCAACTGGTATGATGATTGGCCAAATGGTGTTGGAGTTTGCAAGGTTTAAGAGAACCATATCAGCATTTTAAATGCAGCAAGGAAAGAGGAATCGTCATCTCCTAGTTCTTCTTATTAGTGAAAGATAGTATTAAACATACGTATGTGGCAAGATATGTTGGTATGTATTTAGATTGTGGTATTATAACTGGAAGGATGGAGAAACAATATTACTATGATAGAGCGTGTAAAATCGTAGTCTATATTAAACTAGGTCGTAACTAGATACCGAAAAACTGAAGCTAACCAACTGGAACGAAGAAATCTAAGCGCAGTTTCCAAGAAACGTAGTAATAAAAAACGACCTTAAGAACATAATGTGATTGGATCACGTAAAACCTTTTCGATTTCTTATTTAATTTCTCTACGTAGATTTATTGAGTCATAAGTCAGTGTATAAGTGTAGTATATGTAGTATCATTATGTGTATATATATAAATACGAGTGTAGTGATATTCATCAAGGCGATCTCTTAAACAACCGAGTCGAGTTTGACGATACTTTTAGAGACAGATAGAAAATTTTATTTCCAATATGTACTCTATATATTACAATCTAACAGAAGTAACTTAACCCTTTTGTAGTAATAATAATATTACAATGAAAGTATAAAAGTCATTGCACAATTGATACAGATAAAACTTTCTTATAAACAACAAAACCATGATCGAAGTCAGTTTAGTCACTACTAAATACTAATAAGCAACATACTGACAAAATATGGAATTATGAATCGTAGTCCGGTGAAGCTGTTAAGGCTTTGCTAGGCCAGTAGCGTAGTCAGTTCGAGAGAAACAAAAAGCAATTATGAAGTAATTTACGCATACAAAAATACAGCATTTATCATATCATATATATCCTATTATTTTAGTATAGATATTTGTAGTAGAATCGTATGAGATTAATTGACTGATTACTTTTAAAATATTACATTGGTCAAAATAGAGTTTTCCGAGGATGAGAAACCCACCCAGTGAGATGCACAGAAATAAAGAATAGTCCGACCTCGTACGCGATATGTCTGTGGCATAAATTTGTTTTTATACGTTATTATTGAAGTGTTGATTTTTATGTGCGCAAAATTTATGTTCTCTATCATTGATTATTTTTACGTGATGATTTATATGAATGTTGAGTGGTGAGGAGTGGTGAGATAATGCCGCACCAAGGACTTCGCTATAAACAGACACTAAAACAGATCTAAGAGGTTTAGTAATAAAATATTATGCTATAGTCATGTCTCAACCACCTGTTGTTGCTGTACGAGCGGGAATATCTCTGTGAAGGTTTTCAAAACCGGGTTAGCGCGAAACCATTACATATTGTTTTTGAATCATTAATCATACTGAGATGCGTGAATGAACTACTTTTAGATTTTGTAATATCGTTGTATATTTATCTGTTTATATTACCGATTGTTGTTAGTTGTTGCAATGTACGATCTTTTAAAAAATATACACATTCCCTTAATTCCTACTGAACAGGGTGTGATGCCGGCACTCACTATATTAGGTGTTTGAGATGCAACATACATTGCTTCCTAGTAATATAGACAATCGTATGCTGTAATGCGAATTTTTCAATGTATGTAAGAGATTATAAAATACTCGTTTTAATTATTCATGAAAATTCCCATGATGATAGGTTTACCGTCGTGTTTGACTTTAATTATAGATTTAAATGGAGTATATTATTTGAAAGAAATATAATGATTAGACGTAACCCAAATTGTATGTAAAAGACTAAAAAATTAATGTTTCCATCTTATAACGGTGATTTTCCGTTGTCAATATTTAAAACCGTTTCTAAATTTTTTCTTGTTTTTAATTTCCTTAAGTAACTTTATACGTAATATTTTATACTTAAATTCTCTTAGAAAATTGGAGATACAAGGAATTATCGTCTAATACAAATTTACTGTTTCAATTCAGGGCAATATAACTCAGTAACATGAAGAGTAAAAGCTGTATCTACCTACATTTTGGGACGTTACTAGTACTCTACGTACAAACACCGGTGTTAGCTTATTGATAAGGGAGTGTTGCAAACAGTTAAGTTACGGTCCTTATCACTTTACAAACTTGTTAACGCACTGCTTTGCCTTTACGTGTGATGACACGATTGCTAAAGACTTAAATAAACATCCTCTGGTTACAAATGACCCTTAAAAAACCTTTTTTTCGATATATCAATAATCATTACTCAATTAAAAATCAAGTAGAAATTAGACATTGATTACATTTATTTTTAATTACAAAGATGCTTAATTTCAACGTTTAGGGGTAATGATATTTTTTTTTTTTCGATATGTCTACGCTATTGACCCAATATGGTCTTAACAGCTTCACCGGCAGCTAATATTTATAACATATACCTATATGTGAACTATTAACCTCTAATAGATTGTTAAATAATATGATTCTCTCTGTAGATGTAGATTTAATTTGTAGAATACAATATCCTCTATAGATGTTTTGAATATTCATAATCACAAATACTCCTTTAGAAGATGAACATATTGTTTTATTCAATTGCCTTTCTAAATACTATCTATTATGGATTTATTATTAACCATAAATTCATTCTTATAAGTAATTCACTTTTATCCACTTGATTGTAGGTTTAATGCTGAAAATATTGCATTGTTGAAGAACATCAACCTAATAACGTTTTTGCACTCCATTCTGTAGTATACGCATACCTTTCATACTTATCAAATGGAAAAAAGAGCAACTATGCTACACGTGAGGCATCAAATTGATTAAGGAATAGAAGACCAACTTTAAAACTTTGTGGATCATAAACTAAGTATGTAGTTGATATAAATACAGTTAATATCAGTCAACGTGTCATGAGGAAACCGTCGTGATGACTGATAAAGTATATGTGTTAAAAGGTAACTGCATAGATAAGAATCTTTCTACGTAACGGAAATATCGACCGGTTATATAGATTGAGGTTAACTGGACACTGCGCTTCTTTTGGATAACATCCGATTTGCAAAGTGATCGCAACGTGAACTAATATCGCCATTATATCTTGTGAACAGAATTGGAAATAATAGTGGCCTTTTGTGAATGTTTGATAAGTTAACAACAATATAGTAATGAAACTTTATGATTCGACATATTTTTGCGCACAGCTCATAATAAGCACCTTCGTTATGTTTCAGTAACCGTCCATAAAAGTCGTTTTATATTTAGGTTCAATTTGTCTATATTTACAGCTGCGTCAATTAATATCACGTAAAAGTGTGCTTAAGAGCATTTCAAAACTAGCACAAACGACAACGTGAACTTAAATTGGCGCTGTCAGTGATATTTTAATTCTGTAAAAGCTTATTGAACAATAAAATTATTTTTAATACTTTTTATATATTTTTTATATTTATATTTTTATACATTTATATAATTAATACTTATTAAAAAAAGTAATTCATGAAACTATTGGAAAGTAAAAGATAGACATAAAAGAAAAGTACGCGTGGCAAATAGGGAAGAATAGATAAGAAGAAGAATAAGTATATCAGAAGAAGCCTGCAGGAATAATCAGTGAAAGAGAAGTTGAAGAGAAATAAATTAGTGATGATGACGGAGGTTAAATGTAATTATATAGAAGGGTGTTGAGAACGAAGGTGTATAAGTATAGGAGGAAATTATATACATACAGTGTGAGTATTATAGCTGGTAAAGGAGAGTGGAAAAAAAGCATTGTCTGCTTGATTTTTTTGACGACTTTTTATAAAGTCATTGCTATAAATCAATTATATTAAAAATGCAATCAATAATTCTGTGTAAGTAGATATAATAGGATCCGCATAAGCGATTGATAAGTGTAACAGAGCGAATAGTAACTACATATATGCAGAAGCGGATGTGGAAACCGCAGCGCGCTGAGTATTCTGTATCGCCTTACAGCTTCGAGATGACGTGTGTAGTTGGAGACGCACGCAGCAAACAATCGAAACTAGAACGGGGGATTTACACTCTAGATTACCTAAACCGCAATAAATAACATACAAATTACAATTAAAATCTTATACCTTGAAATGAGTAATTCTTGTATATTTTTACATTTGTATATATTCAAGATCTCGGAAACGGCGTCATCTATATCCGTGAAACTTAGTATGTAGGTAGTTTCTGGGACGATAAATCGATCCAGCTTGATTTTATTTATACAATTTTTTTAATAAGTTTTCAGGCAATGAAAAAATATAGCTAAAATATGAAGGTTAATTTCGTCGCCGCTGTCAAACAAAAATAGCTCAGATGGAATTTGGTTGCTTCGAAAATCCGTGTAACCCCAGTTCAAATTGGAGTGTATATTTTTTTTTTTGTAAAAATGATAATTTTGTAAGGCAAACGTAACAATTTATTTTAATTAAATAAATGATTTTATCATTACAATAAATACATCATTTTGTTATTATAATTGAGATATCTTTTTAAATATTTTTTTATGTCCAAAAATGCTAATTTTGTGAGGCAAACCTATCAGTTTATTTTAATTTGAAAAGGTTTTTTAAAGAACCGAGCTAGGCTCAGTCGCCCAGGTACTACAACAGTTATAAGCCGCAGTGACCATGTTACACTGAAGGGACACATATTTGTTATACAGAAACAATTAAAATAAACCAAATCTTTAAACCTTTTTCAAATAGTGAAGATATTGATATAATACACCTTCCAGAAATACATTTATTGGTTATATATTCAAAGCAAGTTTTGCACACCGGAAACTCAGATATAATTATTATTCGTTCACCGTCTTACAACCGAATAGCGTCTCGTGGACTGACCTTGAGACTCGCTGTCAATGACCTCCGCGACCCTTCCCTGTTACACCGAGGGTCTGACAAAGAAAGCTAGGGGTCCCGTACCTGATGCAAAATTAGGTGACGCTGCATTTCCACTGATGTCGGTTAAATACGAAAATATTGGGACAATAGTTTTAATTTAAAAAGTAGCCGTACCCGTGACTTCGTCTGCGTGCAAAAACAGTTTTTCCTTTACTGTGTCTTAGATATTATTTATAGATTATCTTATATCCTGTTTCTATACGAGATTGAATTGTATTTAATTACCTACTTTTTTCTCGTACTTAACTCGAACCGTCATTCAAATTACAATAACTTTTGATATAATGTACCGATTTTTAATAAAGCAAAGACTAAATGTTACTCGAGGGTATGTTGTATGATTTTCTTGAGGTTTTGTTGTGAACGGAGTACTTTAGCTGTCTAAACAAATATACAGACAGACATTTCTAAAAATAACACGTTTTTTACAAATTTCGAAAAAGTGCCGACACATTATATTTATGTTCTTATTATATGTTGTTGTTCTTATTATATTACGTTGATTATTGTGTGATGTAGGTTAAGTTCAGCTAGAATTTTACTCAAACAACAAATTTATTTTGTAAAGGAACAAGGGTGTAAGGGGTGTCAAATAACATCATAAGACTTGAGACACCCAAGCCAACCTCACCTGCATGTCGTGCACTCTGCTGAATAACGAACGAGGCAATGGCGAAAGCGGGGTGGTAGGGTTTTATAGCCCGACTGGGTCGCAACCACCATGTATATGGCGAAAAAGCCCATAATAGTGATTCGCTTCTGCGGGTCGCGTTTCGGGATCAGCCTGTGCATATCCAGCTTTTTGCAGGCCGGTATGATAGTGGCGACCGGCGATGGATAGTGTGTCAATCGGTGGTCGCTATTATTTTTGGATTGCGCTGTGCTTACCATCAGGCATAGCGCAGTCATTTATTTTGCCGTGCTACAATAAAAAAAAACAAAAGTATAACTTCATTATAAATCTATTGGTGGACGTACAAACTAACCTGACGCCATTATGTAGTTTTACAAAAGTTCTCCAGCTGGAGTCGCATCCGCCAACAACACGAGGGAACACAAAGCCTTATTCACAACTATATAACATGTATTCAATGTTCACAACTTTGTTCAGCCTTTGTGTTCCCACTCGTGGACATTATTAAATGAAACTGCGATGAAAACGTATATACTTTTGTATCACGTTATTATGTACCACGACGTCAGACGAGTTCTAACATCTAATTTATAAAATACTAATTTATTATTTGGTGTAGACTTACTATATGAATTTCAGCACTTTAGAAGTAAATATAGTATTGATTGTGAGCCGATGAGTTCTTTAATTATCATTTTACATTTACTAGGTAAATGAAACAAAGCTTTTTATACATTTCAAACAATCTCTGTTAAATATTATCATTACTTCTTACCCCTATAAAAAGCGCATGGCTTAGATGATATTAAATTTTCTGTAATTGTCGATATTTTTGTCAAAATTGGTTCAACCATTTCGAAGTTCAGTGGGGACAAACAACAAACCCTTACACCTTATTTATAGGTATTATATTTTATGTAATTATTATTTATTTAGGTATAAATGAAATACAGTCACTTTAACGCCTTTATTTATGTTATTATTATAATGCCCGTTTCATATTCTACTCATACAAACGAAACTCGTTGGACGTTCAGGGGGTTATTACCGTTATTACAACCCCATCCGCCCCACAAACCGTTATAATTTTTTACTGTTTGATAGTATACAACAATAAAAAGAAAATAAATATTACCAACGATCAAATTCTACTTCAATTTATGTTTTTTCAATGTCTTCTTAATAAATTCATTATTAATGGTAAATTGGAAAATCTATTTATTAAATTGACAAATGTTAACAGAGTCATTCATAAGGAATCCCAATGCGTTACTTACAATAAGTGAATAATAAGTTGTTATTGATACTAATGTATTTGTATTTTTACTATTAATTCGTGATTAATACAATAACATGCGTAATATGGTCTGTCAGTCCAAATACCATTTGAAATATTCATAATTGTAACTTTTCGAATTTTAAGGGAAACAAACACGACGCGGCTTTGGTTGCAAAAATATTCGTTATTTTTTTCAACTTATATAATACTAGCCTCTGCCCGCGACTTCGTTCGCGTGGAATAGATACACTAGCACGCAGCAGTTCTCAAAAGGAAAAAAACATCACGATTTTGAAACATTTTTCACCTGTGCTCAGGTCCTATTGATCTTAGCGTGATGATATATAGCCTATAACCATTTTCGATGAATGAGCTATATAACATTAAAAGAATTATTCAAATCGGACCAGCAGTTCTTGAGATTACCCCCTATAACGTCACAACATCACAAACTCAAAAACTTTACCTCTTTATAATATTAGTATAGATGTGTAATCTACTGGTATGGTGGCTTCCGCAATAGTACCTAGTACTTGGCAACTTCTCAGCCGAAAACTTCATAAAGGAAGGCTATATGATAGCATTCTAAATTTTGTAAATGATCCTTGTCTTTAGTGTTATATTGTATTTGTTTCCATTCAGTTATAAAGAGACGCCGAGGGTAAATACTTGTATTTTGATAACAGCTTGTGCATTCAACACTGTAGACATTGTTTTGTAAGCGCCGCACCCATATCTGAGTGCATCGAGTCATGTATCCCGCTGCCAACAACCCACCGGCGTTGCACTGCGTGATTTAAAGGCTTGTCAGTTTAAATCTTTTATTACGTTCTATCTCAAATATAACTTCTATTTTTGGTAATTTGCTAGATAGACTCATATGTAGCTAATATATTTTACAGATCGACGTTCCTCCTATCATTTTACCAAAAATACAAACTATATATCCTCCTCTTTTATTTCTCTTCTTATATTTGAGAGTAAATCGAAGCGTAAATTGGTTTAAAAAAAATTATCTCATATTTTTTAAAACTATTTAGGTCCTAAAAATTCACTTACTAAAATCAAACCATTATTACCTTTTGTTTGGAATCCATTTCCATTAAGGAGAAGATTTGGTAAGAATTTGAAAATTGTTATTAATATTATTATTTCTTGTTTTCATTAAAGTATAAAAGTACTGTTTAAAGATGTACATTATCATTCTTAGTGGATGTGTAGAGAAGGAGTCATTTTTTGACGTCAGTATCATCCCCTTTTTAATTAATCTATTGTGGTTCAAGATGGTAGCATGCTCAATAAAACATCGATTGACATACATTTAAATACTAGTATAAACCTAAGTTTTCTGTGAAAAGACCTTATGATAAAAGTATAGCACATTGACAGGGCATCTTTCGTAGTCCGGTGAAGCTGTAAAGACCTTGCCAGGTCAATAGCGTAGTCAGTTCGAAAAAAAACAGGGCATCTTTTATACAAAGCGGTTGTTAGCGGTGGCGTGAAATAATATGCTGAATGTGCGATATGACTGTCCTTTTACAAATATTTGTTCGCCAAGTATAGGGCCTTAAGCTAGCGTCCCTACGCGTGCCAGGTGAAAGTGACAGTTGTCTGAGTAGCGCGTGGGTCTACATTTTAGGCCCTTGAGTACAAGTCTTTTGGTTGACTTATCGGAAATGTTGCCAGTCTTATATCCTAAGATTTAATAAAAAAGAAGAAGGGCGGAACTTCACAGTATCATTGCTACACTTAGCATTGTCACATGAAATCAACCGTGATTATGATCTAATAAATAACGTATACAATAATAAACGAAAAGAGCAATCATTTGTTCTCCATTTTTACCATTTATGTGTATAACATAGTATATCTAAGTTATAAAGGAAGGACAATTTTAATCCGGATCATCTATTGCTAAATTCCTGTCCCAAACAAGCACTTAACTTATGTTCGAAGTAGTTAAATGACTATAAAGCATCGGTCTAGTTTGGTGTAATCACTAAAATGGCGATCTTAATGTGAGCATTTGATACGTAAAATAGGAAATCCTGTTTACTGGAATAGCTAACATTGAAATTTTATGGTGATTACACCTTGTTCTAGCATCGTTAATGGTATAATCTAGTAATTGTGCGTTGTAGATATTATGTCTCATTCCTTATTGGACAAATACTCAACCATTTGAGGAATCACTTGTTTATTTATAATGCAATAATCAATAAATAAATTGAATCCGTGCGAAGCCCTAAGTATTCGCTAGTTTATATTGAATGCATTTTAATGTAGCCGTCGTCATCACTCAGTTGAATTGATTAAGTTGTTTTACATAATAATATATGAGTCACCTCAAAGGTTAACACATATTTAAATTAACGTTAAAATATCGGAAATTGACGCATATAACCTACCACTTAGGAGGTACGCCTTTGTAATTACATGTTTGTATTTAAGTCGATAGATATCCAAAGTATTTCGACACCGGTGTAAGGATAAGTACATCAGTTCACACAACAAGGCTCATTGGACAAAACGTCCAATTTGATCCGTCGAACTGAATTATTGTTCTAATATATACATTTTTTTACATAAGTTTTAACACATCAAGTTTTCCATTTTGGTAATCAGCGTGTTACTTGACGTGTAGGTTGTTTCCAACTCTTGTTATCATTCGCTTTTCTTTGCCAAACCGAACCGTTAACTTTCTTTATTTCATCTGTCCGTAAAGCTTGTCTCCCTCTTTTCCTTTTACAATCCCGTGGATACCATTCCGTTATCATTTCTTATCATTTTATTTCACTATATCTTGTCATATGTCCTAAACATTGCCACTTTAAACTTTACTTTTGTTTATTTTGTTGAATGGAAGAAAAGTTATATATTCTGTGGACTAATTAACTAAATCATGGTGACTATTACGATAGTCATACTATGTATACCTATATAGACGGCGGACAAGAAATGAATCCGTGACATAAAATGAAAGTTAGTTACGCACACGACATCACACATAGTTTAAAGAAAAACAGCTGGTCTATAAATTCACGAACAGTTATAAAAAATAACTATTTCAAAGTTCTCTTTTAAAAACCAAAGTAAAAAGCATAAAACAGATCGACAGATAATTGTAGACAGAAAGAGATATATGACTAACTGTCACCTAAGTCATACTGTTGTATTCAGTTTCAGAGACTCTTGGTCTCGTACTCGCATCTCTTAACATTGTAAAATAAGTACAGTTTCTATGTGCTAGTTTAGCTGAAAGTTTATATTTCTAGCACAGTGAACGAGCTGATTTTCTCTTCCGTGCACCAATTCTCATTAGCACACAATGGAACCGATGAAAAACTTGACGCCTAGATTGGCACGTTTCAATGAGGCAATCGAATATTGTCATAGTGTATTCGATTAAATATCAGTGGTATTAAAGATTTTTTGGATACGTTTACCAGATTCAAATTGTAGTTTCATAGATATGTTAAGGTATTTTTTGTATAATCAACAGTTAAAAAGCTTTTGGCCGCAATGCATTAGAACCGGCACGGTCAATCGGCGTGCGCTAAGCGATAAATATCGATGTCAGTAGAAGGTGTAAGCTGATGGGATGGGTTTCTTATATTCTGTCTGTCATCTAATGCTGATTTTTAATAACCTCGTACCTGATTTACCGTATATGCCATATTGGAAGGCAAAACCTAGTGTAAACTACGATATTTAACAGTAAAAATGATACTGCATGCTTTCACAGCAGCTATTTATTCTGTTATTGATCTGGGCACAAATTTAAAGTTTAAAATAGTATTATTGTTAAATAACTTCGCGTAATATGTAATGTATGATAATTTAAATTATTAAATAGTAAAGATGATTCACTATGTAGCATCGAAACTGCAGTGAAAATAACTTGTTACTTTCTCACGGAATGCTTGAGTTATTCATTGTGGTTATTTTATTGCGTGTAGCATAGCTTCTGATAATTATTTATTTAGATAATATTTGATAAATATGTTTCGAGAGCTTGCTGCTGACATTCCTAAAAGCTGTTTTTAACAATTAATTAATTTCTACTAAACAATGTGTTATCGTCTTTGTGTCTTTACAGGACAGTTAGGAATTCTATTGTATTAAAATTATAGGATCCATATACTGTCCCAATTAACTTTTGAGATTCCTTTGTCCTTGCGATTTAAATTAGCACAAATTATATTAGGAGTATAATATAAATTGATTTTAGAATACTATTTCGATATTTACATTAAATTATACAAACACACACATCAACGACTTGTGAAGAAATATAAATTAAAAGTATAAGACTAAAAATATTGGAGTATTAACATTGAAAAGGACATCATATCAGAATCTCACATCTAACTAGGGATGAGCGATATTAGAAAAACATCGATTCAATAGTATCGATGTACGATACGATACGATAATGATGTTTTTGACAGCAATTAAAATTGCCTGTACAAAAACAGAGGTCAGCGACGAAATAAAGGTCATCTAATGACAAAACTATTCGTACGGCTTTAACATTTGATAATTTTCTAGTGTCTAGCTAATACATGCAACGTTAAGATTATTTTAAACAACGTTAAGATGTTTCAGCTTAACATCGATGTTTCTTTAACATCGATAAATATCGAACATCCCTACATCTGACTACCATCGCACCAGATATTAAATAACGATAAAGTTCAGAATGTAATATGCTAAATCTAGGATTGAGACAGTGTCTATCAATAAAAGCCGGTAAAACACGGTAAATATTATACAACTGTATATAAAAGTAAAGAATTCGATAAAAAATAATTGTATGTAATGTTACGTCATCTGTAATGCATATAGTTCGTAGGCTTTATTATAACTTGAGCTAAGCCAAAGGGCATTTTTATTATCTTTAATATTAAATGTATTCAACTGTTTATAAAACAAAACCAAAGTCTAGGAACAAACAATAAATTACAGGTTAAATTAGGGTACGTTAACTCAGTTCTCTTTCGTTTCTATGATACATTGATGGGGTCGAGAAAATGGTTTCTTTCAGCTTTTGGTTAAAAATTAAGAACACTAAATGTATGAGTGGATACGTCAAATTGTGTAGAGAATTATAAAACAAATTAGGTTAAAAAGCCTTTTAAAAGTTGAATTAGTTTTTTTATATCAACTTTCAGTATGGAAATTTTTATCGAAGAAAGAAGAGATTCTTTACTGCTTGGGAAATCTTAATCATAGTAATGACTTTGTAACTCTGATTTTAGTGAAAATGCAAGAGCTTGATTGTTCTGTTAGATTTATTATTTGGGCAATTTTTTATTTTGTTCACAGACATTGAAAGTTTTAAATAAACACAACCTTCAAGCTCACGTTGTAGGTGTTAGGTAGAAAGACAAAGCAAAACTATATTAAAGTTGATATATAAGTGCTAAATTAAAATTACGTGAAATTTATATTTCTTTCAAAGACAATGATAAAGATATCAAAGTAAATACGTACGAACTAGGCAGTACAAAGTTTGATTCCTCATTTGATTTGATAATGCGAATTTCAATAGCAACCTGCCCTTTAATTACATATTTAGCAGAATCGTAAATTCTGATTACGTTTCTCTACAAATTAACCCAAATCCAGGGTATAATGTATACAAAGGACTAGCGCTGGTAGTTGGTTTGGTATCTTTAATGTCGGTTCTTAAGAGATTCCACATTCTTATCGTACAAGGTATAATATGTTCTAATTGAGAGTGAATTCAAGTGAAACAACTCGGCACGCGCACACGCGCTTCAACACACAAGCGGATTATTGGCGACACGCAATTGTCGTTTGCGATTACTCATCGTTTTAAGAGTAATTTATTTGAACGTTTGTAATTTCTTTACACGTTCCTGTAGTTAACTGAGCCTTATAAAACGGTAAATTATTAAACCCTACAGAATTGATGATGAGAAACTTTACGTTTGTACTGAGTTACTCTTAGCAACAGCTGTCATTTTTGTATCAAAAATGGCTTCAATATGAAGGTCAATCATATTTATTATCATTGTGACACAGACATATCTAATGACAATATATTGTCAAAATGGTGACTTTAAATTAAAATTTAGTAATTATGATATTAACAGGTTTTATAATAAGTAAACGGATAAAAGGAATTGTATTTATTAATCATAAAGTTACAGTAGTTTTATTGACTAAAGATATACGTAATGGCGACCTGATGCATTTGCGTGCTTGTTTACCTAAACCCAGTTGCTTTTTTATGCTATTTCGTTTAAGCAAACAGTGATCAAACAAAATGAATTCCATTATTATGAATCAAACCAATATTTTATTTTTGTTTCGTTTTCCTTGTAATATTAAATAAATACTTGTTCTAGTTCTTTGAATGCCGTCGCCATAATTTACTGATTCCAGCTTGATGGCGGAATGTCTCCACAAATATGTAATTGAAACCCATATAGAACATAATTAATTACTCAATTTCATATTACACAGAAAACTTGCGAGATCATCTAAAATATAATTTAGGTACATGTGATAAAACAAAGTCACTTTCTCGTCTTTAGTTCTTCTAAACTAAGTAACGGATTTTCATAAGATTTTCTCAATCGATGAGAGAACATCTTGGAAGGCTTGTATATCTACATATAATAAGAATGTAAATGTAATGTGTCTATACTTTTTAGATTTTTGGAAAAAATTGTGTCTAAGAGTATATAAGAATAAGTAATAAAATATATTTCCATCATTTTTATAAATGTCTGTCTGTTTGTTTGAACACCCATCGATGTAAAGTAAAAGTACTGCGTTCTCAATAAAACCTCGCAGAGAGAGTCGTAAAACATATCCTCGAACAATATTTAGTCCGTGCTTCATTAATATCGGTTCATTCTGTCAAAGTAATTGTAAATTTAATTGCGATGCGACTTAGTACTAAGAAAAGTAGATAAGTAAATGTACTATATTTAGATGATTTTATAAGGATACACGCGGACGAAGTCGCGGGCACAGGTATTAGCAATAAAACCCATAATTTCCGTATCTACTGGAGCATACAAACTTACCAATTAGGGTAATGAGTTTAGTATTTCTGAGACGAACTGAATTTATTCTGGTCATAATATTTCCTGTTCAGTTGTCACGTATCGTAGCTTCCTACCGGTATAAGACTTTGTAATGCCTAGATATTGTTTAGTTGAATCAAATATTAATTTAATAAATAGTACCTAAAATATACTAAAATTCAGGTTTTTAAGTACATAAGTAAAGTATAATCACTTGAGCAGATATTGACTGGCATTACGTTTTGGCAGATGCGGATTCAGTCAGCGCGGAATTTGACGTTTTGTAATATAATAAAAGGCAATGTCAACAAGAAAACCTCTCAAAACACTGAGCCCCCTGAAACATAGTGCCATAGACAGTTATTACTTCTGCCATACTGTTAAAGCGGCTCTAGTTTTTGGTTATCTATCTATACACATAATAAGAATGTAAATCAAACGTGTGTGCTTTTTAGATAAAAAAAAAATGCAGATGTGTTAGAACTTATAAGATACATTTCAATCATTCTAGTAATGTCTGTCTGTGTCGACATATCTGTTTGTTTGTGCACGGATCACTGCTAAAGTACTGCGTTCATGATAAAACCTCATCAAGAAAACCATAAAGCATATCTTCAAGTAACATTTAGTCTTAGTTTCATTAAACTCGGTTCACTTTATCAAAAGTTATTGTAATACTAGCCTCTGCCCGCGACTTCGTTTGCGTTCTCAAAAGGAAAACACATACCGATTTTGAAACATTTTTCATCTGTGCTCCGCTCCTATTGGTCTTAGCGTTATGATATATAGCCTATAACCATTCTCGACGAATGAGCTATATAACACTGAAAGAATTATTTAAATCGGATCAGTAGTTCCTGAGATTACCCCCTACAACGTCACAACATCACAAACTCACAAACTTTACCTCTTTATAATATTAGTATAGAAGTATAGATTAACGACGCGACGACGCGATTACGTATGAAGCAAAGTACATGGACTTAATACATTTAGATGATTTTTTTACTCACTTTTTTACATTATGTTCCACGCGGACGGAGTCGCGGGCACAACTAGTAGTTAATAATACCAAAACGAAATATTATGTGAACTTATAAATTTGTCATAATTTTTTAGACCTTTTTAAAATTTCTATTCTTGCACTCATAAACGGGTATTAAAAGCTTTTCTATACTTAAAAAAAAAAAGTCATTTACAGCAATTGGGGTCGCAGTTTGTCTATATAGTAAAGTAAAGATATTCCTACATTTTGTTCCGTAAAATAATAAAATTAACATTAATGTGGTACACTATTTAAGGTTTGTGTTTTGAAGTATTTAATTGTATATGAAATTATAGATTATTAATTTTATGTAACTTTTACTTACATGTAAGAAATGAATATTTTCAATTGACAAAGTAAAAACTCCCGAACTTATTCAGTTTTCATTACATTTCACTGTAATCCCACTTTGTGTGCTTGTATTAATTTCATGTAATTTGTTTAATAGTTCGTGTACGGCGTCGAATCCATATTCTTCAAGCGGTAAATAAAAGGAATTTAAAAGGATTAACGCATGCGCAAATCAGAGTACTAACAGAGCGATCGCGGCCGCGTCTCATACGACTGTATTCGGTCGCCGACAACACTACACTGTGAAGCGACGTTACCATTAGTACTATACGCACGCTCTACGCTTTGAAGGAAAACGATGGGAAATGTACGTAAACCTGAGGGGTGAGATATATATAATGTGTAAGGGTTATATGTAAATTACCAATTATAATACTTATTTTGTTGAAGTAAAAATAACGTTTGAATGTTAAATTACGCTCAAACTGATAAACGGCTCTTTTTTGAAATCTTCTTATATAATGATACCGATCCGTCGTCCGGAGCAAATCAAAAACTACTGGATAGATTGTCACTACTTTTGTTATGATTCTAATCTAAAAAATAATTACTAAACAACGATTTTTATAAGCATCACAAAATATATCGTTAGCTTGGAAACTGTTCGGATGAAGTCAGTTTGAAATAAAGCACTATTATGTGATGTAAAAAATGTAGCTTATTTATAAATACTTTGAAGATTTAGTGTGTACCCACAACCTCATTATAATATGGCCTCAAGGATAGTTGTAATACACGAATTTAAGTGGTGGACTACAGAATTTAGGTACTATTGTTGGCCCACACCTACAAGAGCTTTCTGACATAATTTCAACTTCAAAGCGGTAACTAGGCAGGCAGGCATATTGTTCAGTGTCATTGACTAAGTTTTTTTTACATATTTGCCAATGAAATCAAAAGCACAGGTGTTACTTGTAGTAAATGCTAGTTGTGCTATTAATAGACTTCAAAAAAAGGAGGTTCTTCATTCGACTGTTTTTTTTTAAATGTTTTTTACCTCACAACTTTGAACTCGGTGAATTAATTTTGATGATTATTTTATTTCAAAGCTGGTTTCGGTTGGCACCGACTTATCTAGGTAGCGCACATACTCATATGTTTTGTTTAATTTAATAAACTATTTATCTTTCGCTTTTTAGTGCCTTATGGGTTTTTGATTCATATTGAAATCGGTTGATTTTTTTTTTGTCTGAAACATTTTAAACTATCCAACAATAGAACTATCGTGTGCAGATACATTTACCAAAATAAAATATTTATATACCGGTGGTAAGGTATTGGGTAGAAGTAAATAGGGGTACAGAACTTAATGTTCTGTTTGTCTAATATATTCACTTAAATAGAATAGATAATGATATGGTAATGAATACACAAAATGTAAGGATTAATTTATTGTATCAAGGGAAATAAAACTGCATTTTCGAAATAAAAAAAAACAAAATTTATTAGTCTCACTGAAATATTATATAGAAACAAAATGAGGTAATAACGAAACAATTACTTAACTTACTTTACTTTAATTCATAACTAAGTTAAGGGACTTGAAAATTCGAGCCAAGTATTATCTAAACTCTCTTGTAGGGAAACATTTGCAAACTGAATGAATAATTGTTCCTATATTATTGAAAGACATAATTATTTCACTAGTATGTACTTATGTTTTACTTTAGACTCTTACCATACTAACTAGTCTGCACTAACATATCGCTTCATACTTAAACAACCAAGTAAATAACTGATGAACATGTATTCGATATGATACACAGAGATTCCAATCAATTTTCGCCAGAGTGACTCGCTTTTTTGGGTCAATCCTGAAGAATAACTTAAATTCAGATGAATAGGTCATAATATAGCTTTGATATTACCCCTGGACTATCCAAAACCATAAAGTTTTATGGTCGATACAAACCAATATAAACCTCATGAAGCACAGATCAACAGATTATTACAAAACTATGAAAAATAAAAAAGAATTTATTGTAAAATCATTTTTTGGAATGTAAAACGTTTTTTAAAAATTTTTTTCTTTCGTACGAACTTTTTTTTATCAAACCATGAAAATTATAATTTACTAGGTCGTGAGGTTAAAAAATAAAAACATAATCCGCCATTTTGAGATCTGGGTCTTAAAAAATCAGCCGAGGGGTTAATCGACGTGATAACCTTGTTTAGAAGACATTAAACATCCAACCGTGTGTACCAAAATTGCTATTTTTTTCATATTCTAATACAATTAACATTATAGAAAATCATAACATTTAATTTTAGTGATTTAGTAATAGAATCACTAACTATTTTAGTATTCATATTTTGACATGACAATCGTTCAACGTTATGTCTAGCCGTTGATCCCTAGAGTTGGAATTATCATATAATTAATAGATTATTATGTTTTTAAGGAAGAAATCATTATTATTTAATTTAAAAAATGTAAAATTAAATGTTATTATACATATTTATTAAAATTATTTATTTTTGTATGGTACAATTAGCGTATGCATGATGCATACACTTTCGTTTTTCGAACTGACTAATAACGAACTGGTAATATTAAAACCGTAAACTAAATTCACTAACATACTCAGTAAATAAATTCCAATACTTTTCCATAATAGAAACAATACATTTGTCAAACATATCCTTTCATAAAACATTTTGACAGCTGTCAATTATGACAATGACCAGTTGGTTGTCATAATTGTGCATACGTCTCGGGGCAGATGATATTACCTAGGACACTATCCATACTGCCTGGTTAATATGATTAAAGACTACTCCAATCGGACTACGTGATTAATACTCATGTATGATTCATTTTGGAGGAACTAATTTATCAATTTTGAGGTTATGTCTATTTATTCTAGAACGGTAAAATATAAATTTTATACGGCAAATAATTCTAGGGCAATAACTACATTACCCAATATAAGTACATCAAAATGACTAATTATGCTAAAAACAGTTCTTTTTCTATGATGTTTTATTTATATTCCTCATTCTATATATATGTTAAAACAAATTTCGATTTTATGAGTGTGTTGTAAATTAACAGTATGTGTTTACATATGTTTTGTGTTGTCCGTTTGTAGAAAATCTGGTATGGATATTAATAACAAAATTGTTTTGTTGAAAATTGTTGCTACTTAAAAAAAAGCATTGAATAATGAAGTTTAAATAAGTAATAGTCGCGTAGCCCGATCTGACTTGTTATTCATAATGCCCGGCAGAAACTCGGTAAGTATTGATAAAGTAATTTTAGACGTTACATTGCGTGTGCGTGTGGGATGAAGAGCGCTCATTTCACAGATATTACATGACAATTTATATTATATTATATCTAAGACGTCTAACAGTAACTTACATCTAATTCAGACTGATCGAATATCATCGAATGGTGGGTATATATTCACGACTCGCATGCAACTCTACAACGACATTAATTAACCATCATTTTCTTTGTTATTTCTAGCAGATATTCATTAATTAACAGGAAAAAATCTATCGATATTTTTGCAATATTCCCTAAAGTGTATTGAGTGAATAATTTAAAGTAGCCAGTTTTTATATTAAGTATTACAATAATTAGAAACCTCTATTGAAAAAGAATTAGTTAAATAGTCATTCTTTCCCTATTTTATTTTTGACAACCGATCTTCTAGTAGATTATTACTGTCATCGAATAGGTATATATATATATATATATATATATATATATATATATATATATATATTACAAGTGTCTTGCGATCATTTCAATTAACCAACAAAATGGTGATCTTCTTGTTAAAACTTTCCAGGGTGTTTTTATGACAAGTCAGAATCTATGCTCTGTGGTATTCTTCCAAGTCAATTCACTTGCGCACAATAACCAAATTACATTACGTACAACACCAGCAATATTACAAAATGTAGAGCGAAATAATACAGTATTATTAATTAAATATAAAATTCATTACATGACATTCTAAGATCCCGCCAAAAAAAAACTAGTTAGATATTGTCTTTGAGAGATGTTTATAATTTTTTCAACGAAGTTCTAAATAATAGAAAGCAAATTCTAAAAAAAACGCACTAAAGCATGTCTCCGAGAATCGAATACGGAACATGATTTGGGTGATGAAGAGAATCTACATTTCTATACTAAAAATAATAAAGAAAATATTCGAGTATCAGAACATGTGATTCAGTTGCATCCCATCGAATTCCGATAACCCGACTCCATTGGAATTATCGATTACTAGTTATGTTTTATTTTATTTATATAACATTACACAATTCATAACATTTCTTCAAGGTATATTACAATTCAATATAAAATCATACAGGAAAGTTTTTAGTTGTAAATGTCGGTTTGTATTAAATGTAGTTACAAATATCAGAATGAGTGTTCGTCGATTCGATTCTTTTATCGATAATGATAATAATGTAGAAGAACGTTATGGGTAAGGTTGGTAGGGATTATTGTAGCGAGATGTTGTCGTTGGTTTGTGTGTCGATGCACTCGTACGCGTACTTGATGAGGAAGTGGAGCCGAGGGTCGGAGACCAGCTCCGCCAGCTCCGGCGCCGTCAGGATGTCCTCCAGCGGCGGCAGCAGCAGCTCCAGGTCCCCGCCTCCACATGCACACACACTTCACTATTATACTAGCTTCTAATGTTATTACTCTATCACTTCAAGGGACTTTTAGCATGTATTTGAAATGCGATATATTTTGATTAGAAGTCAACATATATATTGAAGGAATTGCAAGTGGGTAATTTTAAAAGGACTTCATCATGATGACGTCATCTTTATTATTTACTAATTTAGCCGATAAGATTAATACGGTAGAGAGGGGATACAATAATACAAATATAAATGCAGTTACTATATATAGATATAGGCAAATAATAATTTGAAATGTCTTAATGCTTGTGTCGTTTTCCTCATACGACTTAATGGCATCAAACAAGCGAATCACCTGATGTTAAGTGAACCAAGTAGCAACACCGAGGCAATCGCAAGTGCGTTACCGGCCTGTTTGGGGGGAGAGAGAGTGGAAGGAGAGGTGAGTCTCAAGCGCTCTCACTGACCGAACAAAACGCAACAATGCAAGTACTGTTAATTGATGTGTGTGTGTGTGTGTGTGTATGTCGGGCGGCAGTACCGGGGGCCCTCTACCACCTATTTTATATGTGCGTAGGTTAGATACCCCGGGGTGGGTGGAAATGGAGGTTGATACACCAGCGAATGTGTACAATGGTGTGAGTGGTTGGTTGGTTGGTTACCCATGAGGTGCACGAGGTCGACGAGCCGGAAGAAGGTCTTGGAGTGCAGCTCGTCGGCGGGCGCGTCCACGCGGCACTGCGCCCACTCGTCCTGCAGGATGCACGCGCACCACACCTGTACACACGCCGCACTCTCACTCACATCGACACTCTACACGTTCAACTTCTCACATGTCCAACTGACAGATGTCAAACGTTACGGTTTATCTCTTATATCACACGTACATATCAATCAGTATTAAATCGCAAGTATTTTAATGATATACTTTTACATATAATTCTGTTGTTTATAAATTAATTTCTATTATCAAAATTCTATTATGAAAATAATCAGACCTTTGTACCATGTTACTTCAGACATGTGACGTCACATGACGTCACCCCGTGTCCCATAACATCAAACACGAACATGCCACATTACAGAATGTTACGTACTATTACACACGGTTAAATGACGTCACGACAGTTTAACCAATGGGTTAATAATACTTGACATTAGGAAATCTAATAGTAAAAACAATGTTAAGATAGGTTACCCGGAGCCGCAGCTCGTCCCTCCGCTCCATGTCCTGTATGTAGTCGGTGAGGTCCAACGCCTTCTTGTAGTCGTACTCAGTCAAGCTCTTGTTGTCCGCATCTATGTACATCTGTAACAATAATAATCATTCACTATGTTTTCCATAAACAACATGTTATATTTAAAAAAAAATATTGCTGAAAGTATATTCTGAATTCCTACAATTTTGAAAACACATAAAACAAATTTCATTGAATTTACAATCAAAAACATGTTATTAACAACACTTTAAGAATTATTTATATAGAACATTCCTTTGAAACTAAACTGCGTTGTAAATAATTGATTCAATTAAAGATAATTATGAGTTTTTAGGAGTAATGGTTCAAGGTATGTATTGTCCACTGGTTAACTTTAAAAAGTAGTAAACTTTATTAACGTAAGCCTATAGTTAGTAAATAGTATTAAATGCAGAGTCATTACTCTTTTATTGTCGTTACTATTGTTTTAGTACTGTTACAACAACCATTCCAGTAGCAATATTATAATGTATATATCGGGGTAGCGATAAAATGGTGTCCAAGTAGCAGTATGACGACATCCATTAGTGACGTCATAGTTATTATTTGAACGATCAATTCACTAAAGAAATCGAATAACTCGTTAACTGATACAGAAACAATTCATTGATTATAGTTACGGCGAGTTATGCGTAGTTGTGACTAACCCAATTGTCTGGGCGTATATACCCAGCATCTAGTCATGGGTCGCCTTTTAAGGCATCAACATACATAACTAGCTAACACCTCGAACCAATGGCGTTTCACATCGAGATAAATAATGAACAGCCTATATCGTCCATCAATGGCTTCTCGCATCGGGGGTAAATAATGAACAGCCGACAACTTCAACAGAGATAGCGTTTGAGATTATTAGAAAAACCCCTGGTATAATGAATAGCGCGGTATCATAGATCAGTAGTGAGTCCTTCGATATATAGATTAATTAAATTAGAGGTGCTACAATACAAGTGTAATGATGGGATATGATATGTGTCAGGTGGAAGGTGTGTTCGCAGGTTCGGATGTAGAGTAATGTGACCTGCAGCAGTTCGTCCGGCTGCAGCACGCGCGAGTCCGGCTCGTCGAGTCCGTGGCGGAGACGCAGCGCCCGCGGGAGTGCCGCGTGGTGCTCGCTCACCGCCAGCCGGCTCTCCACGCTGCGCCACGCCTCCAGAGCCTCCGCCCCCGCCCCCGCCCCCGCCTCGCCCTCCGCACCCTCACTCGCCACGAGGCACAGCTTCGCGAGCGACGCCATCGTCTGCAACACATCTCACTTACTATATTTCCCATACATATAATTAAACAATATATTTTTTTTATATACATTCTTATAAAACGTCTATATTCCAATATTATTATAGCCAATACTGTGGTTGATTTTGAGAATCTTTTAACGAAGCAAAGAATGACGTCCGTCGGGCCCATTAATATTTTTGAAATCTATTCATATGTATAAATATATTTATAAAATATGTAATAGTATTTTCCGGAAGACGATGCTCGTATATTTGTTTAAAAACCATGGATATGTAAAAATTATAGGTATACAGTTTAGACTTCAGAGATATGTGATTAATAGTGGTTAGAAATGATTAGTTGATTTGAATGAGTGGTGAATGGTTGATTGATTGGAGTAGTATAGAGTTATTTGTGATATAGTGCGTGGTGTGTCTGAGATTTACTTACCGTCATGCGTTGTAGCGATGCAGTCTCCTCGTCGGCGAGTACCGCGAGAGCGCGCGCCGCCTCCGCGTGTCGCCCGCGCGACAGTTCGTGCAGCGCCGCCGCCTCCAGCCGCGAGGGGGACACGCGCGCCCACGCCGACACCGCCGCCCCGCACCGCGCGCCCACGCCCCGCACCGCCAGCGCGCGACACGCTCCCCCGCGCGACCACAGCACCGAGCACGCGCGCGCGCACATACCCTGGTACAATCACTGCTATACTATAGCCCACGCCGACACCGCCGCCCCGCACCGCGCGCCCACGCCCCGCACCGCCAGCGCGCGACACGCTCCCCCGCGCGACCACAGCACCGAGCACGCGCGCGCGCACATACCCTGATACAATCTTGTTATTCTAACTACACTATTCACCTAGCAAGAACTTAACACCTTCACCGAACTACTAAGGCGAGCCCTTAAAGCACTCGGACGATTTTATTTTTGGAACTCAAGGGTGCACGACACACCTCGGCTTGGCTGTTACCTTTTACATGCAATTCACGACCATCTTAATTAACCTAGCTAACTATTCATATATGTACGAGTTGTTAAAACATATATGTCTACCAAGCATACATATCTCAACAACTCTTACATATGTTTCTTATCGGAAACCTGATACAAGCAAGTCTTACATCATGCCTTCTTTATACACACATACCCTGAGACACGTCTTATACCCTGTGCTATAATATAACGCGCGCCCTTCACAACCTCCCTCCCTTCAAACCGGCAACCACATACCCCCGTGTTACACAACGTAACATTACACCAACTCATGTACGATACGATGTATACGACCACATTCGTCGCTCTGACAACTATCACACCAAGCCCAAGGGTCTTCCCTCTTAAGACTACAAATCAGGATACTGCTAAGAAACTAACATCTGCCGGATCGAACAGAAGTATTGCAGAGACTATTAACCCGCTACCCGCCCAAGTAAATGGTGGAACAACAACACTGAGGAAGTTTAATCAGCACAAATCTAGCATTCTTACCTCTGCTGTCCATCCAGAACTCAAAGGGGATTCATAACCTAACTCCATATACTCAAAATGCATGAAAGATCCTTCCTTTTCTATCCTTTGGTTACACGTGGACTTGGGTGCTCAAAGTCGTATCTACGTGTGCCTCTATAGATCCCATAATGGGGATGATGAGACAACTCGGCTGATTGAATACATGAGTCAGGCAGTAGATGACGCACAGGAGCAGTTCCCTACTGCGGAATTGGTGGTCTTAGGGGTCTTTAATGCACACCACGAAATGTGGCTGGGTTCCTCTAAGACGGACCATGCTGGACGATCTGCCCATGCATTCGCTTTAACACATGACCTGACTCAACTAGTAATCCAGCACACCCGGATTCCTGATATCACAGGTCATGCGCCCTCTTTACTAGACCTTCTGTTGACGAGCTATCCAACTGGGTATGATATATCAGCCGATGCCCCTTTGGGCACATCGGATCACTGTCTTATCGTATCGTCTGTGCCACGCGCTCCTCCTCCACCCAGTGTAAGAATTAAGCGCAAAGTTTGGCACTACTCGTCAGCCGATTGGGACGGAATGCGAGATTATCTTGCTTCCATTCCTTGGCAACGACGCTGTTTTGACGGGAAAGATCCTTCAGCGATTGCCGATGCGATTGCTGACGAGATCGGATTGGCCATGGAGTATTATATTCCTTCCTCCGAGATCGTCGGTAATCGCAAAGGACGCCCTTGGTACAATCGCGAGTATGCTGATGCTGTTAGTAAAAAGCAAGCCACGTATCGTGATTAGATCAAGGGTCGCGCTAAAAAGGATCCTAATCTCAGCACCCTCAAATCAGCATATAACTCTGCTACCAAAGCTTGCAAGAGGGCCTATTCTAGAGCGGATTCCCAGCGCATTGCACGCTTAGGTCATGAACTCGTAACTCATCCAACTAACAGTCGAGTCTACTGGAGTCTGGCCAAAGCTGTGCAAGCCAATTTTTGTCGTCCAACATTCCCGCCACTGAGGTACCCTAATGGGAAGTTAGTCTACGAGCCGCAGGAGAAAGCGACACTATTGGGCAATCTCTTTGCGGCGAATTCCTGGCTCGATTATCGAAACGTTCAACCGCCAACTATTCCTTGCTGCGGTGTCACCATGCCGGAATTACGATTTAGGCAACGTGACGTACTAAAAGAACTTCGATCACTCGATGTCCGGAAAGCTAGTGGGCCGGATGATATCCCAGTGGTTGTTGTAAAAAAATGTGCAGCCGAGTTGACTCCAATACTTACGCGCTTATACCGCCTGTCTTACGTCTCTGGTGTCGTGCCCCGGGCTTGGAAAGAAGCCAATGTTCAACCGATTCCCAAGAAGGGGGATCGGTCGGACCCTAACAACTACCGTCCAATTGCCGTAACCTCAGTGTTGTGCAAGATCATGGAACGCATTATTAACACCCAGCTTGTCCGTTATCTGGAGGATCACTCGCTTATTAACGATCGGCAATATGGCTTTCGCCAAAACCGATTAACGGGTGATCTTCTAGCTTACGTACTGCACCGCAGGGGGGAGGCAATTGATAGGCACGGTGAGGCCCTGGCAGTCAGTCTCGATATTGCCAAGGCATTTGATAGGGTTTGACACCGTGGTCTTCTTTCAAAGCTTCCGGCGTACTGACTCCCCGACCTCGACAATCTATGTAAATGGCTCTCTAGATTTCTACATGAGCGCAGAATTCGTGTCCTTGTTGATGGATGTGATTCGCAGCTCATGTCAATAAATGCTGGAGTTCCTCAAGGCTCTGTACTATCACCTACTCTGTTTCTTCTGCATATCAATGATATGTTGCCTCTAGGCCATATTCATTGCTATGCAGATGATAGCACCATCCATGAGTCCTATTACAGCAAGCCTTCTAGCGGTCGGGGAGAAACAGAAAAGAGACGGCAAGAACTTGTGGCTGAGCTTGACCGGTCCTTGCTTCGCATTTCAAAATGGGGAGCAAGTAATTTGGTTCAATTTAATGCCAACAAAACACAGGTGTGCGCGTTTTCCTGCAAAAAATCCCCATTTACCCCCATTCCAACTCTTCAGAACGTCTCGCTCGCAATGCGAGATAGCCTCAATATTTTAGATATAGATATTCGCAGCGACCTCAATCCTAGGAATTACATTGTAAGCGTGATCTCCACTGCATCTCGGAGACTCGGAATCCTGAACAAGGTGCGACAGTTTTTCATGCCTGAACAGCTATATCTCCTTTACAAGGCACAAGTTCGGCCTTGCGTGGAATACTGTTCGCACCTTTGGGACGTTTCCGCAGAATACCTTTTGGATACCCTGGACAGGTTGCAGAGACGGGCTATCCGCATTGTGAATGATGCAGATGTAACAGTGGATATAGAGCCACTTCAGTTGCGAAGGGACATAGCCTCACTGAGTGTGTTCTACCGTCTGTATCAGGGCGAGTGCTCTGACGAGTTATTTAACTTAAACCCTTCCTCCTCTTTCCACAACCGAACTACACGCACTGGCCTTCGTAGCCACAGCTTTACGGTAAATTGTATCTGGGCAAGAACTAAAAAGTTCGCATCGTCATATCTTTGCCGTACCGTGAAACTGTGGAACAATCTCCCGGCCAGTGTGTTCCCTCCTTCCTATAACATGGGGTTCTTCAAGCGTAACGTGAAGAGACATTTACACAGGCCGGCATGACAGCGGCGACCAGTGATGGATAATCTGTCTTTCGGTGGTTGCCGTTGTTTTTGGATTGTACTATGCTTACCACCAGGCATAGCAAAGTCACTTTGTCATGCAGCTATAAAAAAATAAAAAATAAAAATGCTAATCTAAGTTGCCTTGTACCATACTATAGTGCGCGCATCTCACCGAGCGAGTATATACCCTGCGCGGTGAGTACAATCTAATACTCAATAAACGTGTATTTCCAAAGTGACCACAACAATATTAACCTAATAAGTAGCTAATTTTAAAAGACACTCACATTAATATATTTTTTTTGTTTGAAAATTCTACTTTATTCTGAGATACCATAATTATCTTTTTTGTAATCAAAATATTTTATAATAAATCATTCATGTGAATAGGCAAAGTCAGTGATATTATAACTCGTAGTAAACGTGCGTGTCGTACTTATAAATATTTTTGAAAGAGTATTTCTGTACTTTACGCATCAATTTAAAATTAAAATTTTATAATTTAGTAAACGCGTGCGAAGCCGCTGGTAACAGTTAGTATATTATAAACATATTTCTCAAAAATAATTCATTTTAATGTAAACCATTTGTTGGTGCATGTTAGTAGCAAAATCGACTCATGCAATCACGGCAAACGGTATGACATTCTCTTATCCCGTCATGTCTTTTTCATGCCACCACTCTGAACACTATGAATATAATTAATTATGTACATATGGGCGCGCGACCGTGCTAGCATTTGGTTTCAATGTAAGTAAGTAATAAATCAAAGCATCATTGTCTGTAGTGCTATCTATCAGCTAATTCGAAACTTAAATAACACAGGAAATATTATTAACAACTCTGTGTTATAGAGTAAATAAAATATAGAAATATACGAACATTATGATAATAGAATAATAAAAATAAAATAAGTAACGAATTCAATTAATTATGATTTGATGATATGATTCCGTTGAATTGTCGTCCAGGTACTTTCTAGTCGTGCCTATAGAAGTTTAACTTGAAAAACAAATTCGTATCTAGTTATATTAGTTGCGATGAGGGAACTGACCTGATCGGAGTACTTGTCAATGTAGGAGTAGAGCCTGTCGGTGTCGTCGGTGCTGATGCAGAGCTCTATGAGCAGGTCGTAGTCCTGGAACTTGTCGGCCAGCACCGCCGCGCGCTCCGCCTCGCCCGCCGACACTGCAACGGTCCGACACCTCAACAGAAACTCATTTTTATACATAAATAATAACTATTATATAGAAAGCCATATATTGCTTAAATATAATGTCATCGTTATTATTATTTTCGTGTTACTAAATTATATTGGGGAAATTTTAGTTAATAGTATTTGCTTTGACATTCAACTACACGCACTTCTATATAGAACTTACAGTGAGGCGTAGCTCTGCCTGAATAATTAGTCATAATGCTTACAGAGTGTTTATCGGTTTCTATGAGTGACCGAACCACTATCCGTGTTTTGTAACAAACAGTAACACATGATCGAACAACTTATTCTACACTTTATGTACAGACTACTACTTACATACTGATCAATGTTTTTAGTCTTTTTTAAATTTCAATTTCTAAAATTGTACTGATCCATGTTTGTTTTTAACTTTTAGATTTTTAACGTTTGTACCTTTTAAATGAATCACTTTATCTACCGGTGAAAGCCGCATGAAAGTCTGTTTAGTAGTTTTTGAATTTATTGTGAACAGATAGACGCGGCAAATAAATTTGTTTTATAATATGTAGTGATAATGAGTAAAATTGAAAATTTCATCTTCACCTCTTTAACATAATCGTAAGTAGAGCGTTTTCAAATATAGAGTTTTGTAATAACAACGACTGAAAACAACTATACAACTTTTCTAAATAAGTAAATATACCGGGTGATTGATTGAAAATTCACAATATTCAACGATACTTCATGGTTACTTACAGATAGAATAATATCAAAACAAATACTAATAAACAACAAAGATCAAATATGAAGCATGTATTTTTTAAATTGGTTCAGAAGGAGAATCTTGTACTCTTTATCAGTATAACGTGTGTTGAATCAGTGTGCGTGTATGTATGTGTATACAGACTAAAGGAGCGCAGCAGGTCGGAGCGAATGTTCTCGTAGAGGCGCTGTGT
>JACEII010000186.1:328866-360966 GCA_014332785.1 Antheraea mylitta
GCGTGCGCAGTGGGGCGAGCGAGCGCGCGCAGCAGGAGCGGCACGCGCGTGACGCGGCGGTAGGCGAGGTCGGCCGCGGAGAGCGCACCCGCTGCGAGCGCCGCGCGCACGCCGCTCTCCTCCTCCCACTCGCACACCGCGTCTCCCTCGCACACGACCTGCAATCTCGCACTCATCATTTTTCGTGTTTCAAAATACAATAGGAACTTAATTTGTCTGCGTGAAAGTTAGGTGTTAGAAATGAGGTGAGAGAGCGGTGTGTACGCACCTGGTAGATGGCGGCGTCGAGGAGCTGCGCGTGCGCTCCCTCGTGGTGCCGGCGCAGGGCGAGTGCGGCCGCGACGCGCTCCCCCAGCTGCGAGAGCGCGGCCGCCGTGCGCCTCACCCCGCCCCCGCCCCCGCCCCCGCCCCCGCCCCCGAACTCGCTCTCTAAACAACACCATTCATCACAACACCCTTTTCGCCGTTCCACTACACAACCGCGAGCGTTCCGGTCGCGCCGAAAACGTCATTGATAACGACATAACATACACTCACGACGCCCCATGTCTGGAGGTGGGTCGACGTGAGCGTTGACAAAATTGGCGGGATACCCAATATAAATGGCGACCGTAAAAATGTCATCATTTCACACGGTAAATAGTATTTATATTCGATAACATATTGTTTTAAATACATAGATGATATATGTTAACCAAGTTTTGATAATTTTACTTATTTTGAAAAATGTAGAAATTAATTTATTATCATTTCATGGTAATTTAATGTTTTTCATTTGACCACAAGAATGCCTTTAAAAGAATTCAAATTCATAAAATAGTAGCCACTATAACAGACGATACTTTGCAAACATGTTTGTAGTCAATTGTTTTCCGAACGTTGAACTGATCGCAATCGCCTCAACTCTATGGCGGTAAACAGCTACAAAAGTTTTATTGTACGGAAAAGTATTCAAACATATTATTTGCGAACAGACCAGAAAGTTCATTTTTATGTTTTTATGACAATTAAAAAAAAATGAATTATTTACTTTTTTTTTTAAACATAATTATATTTTATTCAATTTTTTTTTTGCTCTCTCTATTATTTTAGATATAAATGGTGATAATTGGTTATTATTATACTATTTATAGGCAAGTTTGTGTGTGCATGGTGTAATTTATCTTTTTGGTACTATTTCCATAATCCCTAGTAAGTTTTCCTTTAATTTAAACCAACGGGCTCAAAAGAAGCTGCTTTGACAGCGTCATTTTTCATTTTCACAATTACATACCTATAAAAGAATATCTTATTAAACTGTGTTTTGGATAGAATACCTTCTCATATTATAATGTCTAAAACTAGATCTAAAAAGGTTTCCTACTGTGCAGCATGCTCAAAAAGTATAAATAACAGCGATACAATGAAATGTAAACGTTGTTCACTGATATATCATTTTGATTGTGTCATTACGGACAATAATAAATGCTTATCCAATAATTCAGTTTATAAAACTTCGTGGATATGTCAACTTTGTAGCAGCAAGGAACTTATAAACAGTAATGCAAATACTCCAATTAATTGTTCCTCACGGATTACTCATAGCAGTAAAACTGACAATTTAGGTGATTTTATTACACCAAGTATTTCATTACATGAGGAAGATTTAAGTAGTCCATTTCTCCCGACACAGATTACTTTACTCGACATCAGGAAGATTATTAAGTTAGAATTGCAACTTATTGAAAAGAAAATATTGGATTCTGTTAACACTATAACCATGAATTTATTTAAAGAAATTAGCCGTATAAATGATTCAATGTCGTTTATCAACAATCAATATGAAGATCTCAAGAGTGACATCACATTAAAATTTAATTCACTTCAGATTATGCAAGATGAAAATGCAAAATTAAAGGAATCTTTATGTGACCTGAACAAGCGCTTAACTATAATGGAGCAATATAACCGTGCTAATAACGTGGAAATTCACTGTATACCTGAGTTTAAAACAGAAAATCTTATGAAAACTGTTATTCAAATTAGCAGAGCTACTGGCAGTAATATAAAGGAAGATAATATAAATCGCTGTACACGTATTGCAAAAATTGATCCTAAAAGTACCAGACCACGCTCAGTCATTGTAAATTTTTCCAGTTCCCGTTTTCGCGATGCTTTCATGGCTGCTGTTATTAGATTTAATAAATCGAATCCTAAAGATAAACTCAACTCTGGTCACATAGGTATTGGTGGTGACAAAAAACCTATATATGTAGTTGAACATTTGACACCTAATATGAAAGCTCTTCATGCTCAAGCCAGAATTAAAGCAAAAGATATTGGATATAAATTTGTGTGGATCAAAAATGGACGTATTTTTCTTCGTAAGACGGAATCATCTGATCATATATTTGTTCGCGATAAAGAGACTCTTGATAGACTTTTATAAGCTATTTTATTGTATTCTATTTTTCTTTCCTTCTTTATTGCTTGTGTTTTTGCTCTAGCATTAGTTTTTAATTTTTAACATTCGATATATTAAACATTTACTACCAGAATGTCAGAGGCCTTCGTAGTAAAACTCATGAAGTTAAAAACAATATTTTAAATGATGATTACGATATCTATGTCCTTACTGAAACTTGGCTTAATGATAGTGTGTATGATGGTGAGATCTTTGACAACAGATATACAGTTTTCAGACGTGACAGGTCGTCCAGTGGTTTCCATAGTGATAAAGAGGGCGGTGGAGTTTTAATAGCTGTGTCAAATGCTCTGTGTGCAACTAGGTTACATACATGTGAAAGTCGCTGTGAAGATCTATGGGTAAAATTGGATGTTGCCATAGATGGACGTCGTCTACAGCTTTGTATATGCGCAGTATACATTCCACCTCCTGTTAATCAAGGTTTACTTGAGACTTTTGTTACCAGCGCTAATACTATGTTTGAAAATTTTTCTGAAGTCTTAATTATTGGTGATTTTAATATTAGTGATATTAATTGGTTACAATTGAATACCCATCCTAGTCTCTATGTTAACAACTGTTTGGCTACATCTTTTATTGACTTTTGTTCAGAGAATGATCTAGTTCAATACAATGGCGTTCACAATCTGAACAATAAAATTTTAGATTTAGTGCTTTCCAATAGATCATCTCTTACTGTTAATAAATGCAGTCACCCTATTAGCAATATTGATGCACATCACCCTCCACTACTTATTACTTTATATAAATATACAACTATTAATCTTCAACCTAACGTCATAATCCGTTTGAATTTTTTTAAAGCTAATTATAATAATATTAATTTCGATTTGAATAATATTGTTTGGACACAAGTATTATCTGACAAGCATAGTATTGATGACATGGTTGATAACTTCTATAATATATTGTTTGAAATTCTTGATAAACACACTCCAAAAACTTCACATCGTCGCAAGCGATACCCTATCTGGTTTTCCCGCTCGCTGATATTACTTTTAAAAAAGAAGTATAAATTACATTCAAAAATCAAAAAGTATAACAATCCTCTTGATAAATTAGATTTTGAATCACTGAGAGCTGAGAGTGACAAACTTATCAAATCTGACTTTAAATCATACATAGATAAAGCAGAGCTTACCTTATTAAAAAATCCTAAATATTTTTGGACCTATATTAAAAATATGCGTAATAGAACTAGTAATTATCCTAGTTCTATGTCCTTAGAGGCTGATACTGCTTCCAGTGGTTATGATATTTGTAACCTATTCGCTAAACATTTCTCATTATCGGATATTAACGTCTGTGCTAATTCGACTCCCCCTTGTACTAACTCTCCTTCTGTTGAACTTGACACCTACCCAACTTTCCCTTGTAGTTCATTTAACAAAATATCTTTTACACAAAATGAAGTCCTGAAGGCTTTGAATAATATTGACATACATAAGGGGCCAGGACCTGACAGTCTACCACCTTTCTTTATTAAGAACTGTGCTATTTCCCTTAGTTTTCCTATAACAATAATATACAATACGTCACTTAATACGGGTATCTTTCCCTTGATGTGGAAAAAAGCTAATTTAGTACCTATTTTTAAAAAAGGCGACATCCATTCTGTTGTAAATTACAGACCCATTTCTATACTGTCTGTCTTGGGAAAAGTTTTTGAAAAGTTATTATATCCTCATATATGTAATCACATCAAAATTTACATTTCTCCTCACCAACATGGTTTTTTGAAGGCTAGATCTACTAATAGTAATCTTTCCAACTATGTAGCCTATTTAACTGATTCTGTTGATTCTGGCGTTCAAGTTGATGCTATTTACACCGACTTTTCGAAGGCTTTTGATAGAGTTAATCATACTTTGCTTATTAAGAAATTATCTTCTTATGGAATTGGTGGTACACTGTTACAGTGGTTTTCTTCATATCTTACTAATCGTCTATCAGTTGTTGTCATTGACGGTTTTCAATCAGATTCATTTAACATAATCTCTGGTGTACCTCAAGGGTCTATTTTTGGCCCGCTACTGTTCAATATCTTTGTTAATGACATAACTCAATGTATAGGTAACTCTTCGTGTTTCATGTTTGCTGACGATCTCAAAATTGCACGTAAAATACACACTGTCAATGACGTTAACTTGTTACAACTTGACATTAACAGATTGCTTGTTTGGTGTGAAATAAATGGTATGGCTTTAAACATAAACAAATGTTATCACATAAAATTTAGCAGGAAGAAAATCATTATACCGTCGAGCTATCACATTAACCACATTCCTATTCAAGAAGTAACATATATTAGGGACCTTGGTGTAATTTTCGACAATAAATTAAAGTTTGATATTCATATTAATAACATTTGTTTATCTTCACGTAAAATTTTAGGTTTCATTCTTAGAAACAGTAGGCTTTTTAGAAACAAATCCATCAAAATACTTCTATACAGCACGCTTGTAAGAAGCCGCCTTGAATATTGTAGCACTGTCTGGTGCCCTCATTATCAACTTAACATAGACCGTATCGAAAATATTCAAAGACGTTTTACTATAGCTTGTTTGCCAGGTTCTATGAAATTTGCTCCGTATAATGATAGACTGAAAGAAGTTAAACTGAAATCTTTGTACAATAGAAGAATTATGCTGAACATGACTTTTTTATACAAACTTTTCAATAACCACATTGATAATTCAGAACTTTTGAATCGATTTAATATTAATGTGCCTTCCAGACTACCTAGATTTCCTGTCTCTTTATTTGGTCTCAAATGCTACAGAACCAATTTAGGTTATTTCTCCATCATTCCCAGACTTTCTCGACAATACAACGACTTTATTAAAAAAGATCACACCATAGACTTATTCAGTAATTCCCTACCTATTTTCAGATCTAAAATTAGTTTTTTATTTTAATTAATTTCTGCATTTGATCTTTTATCCTTAATTTTTAAGTTATAGATTATAGAATTGTTTTATTTTATTATCTTCTTAATTTTTTTTTTTTTTCATAATTGATTCTTTTACTTCTGCATCGTATCTTTTATTCATAAATGCTGTAGTCAACTGTAAATAGTGACATAAATAATTTTTAAGTATTCGCATGTATGTTTTTTTAGTTATTTAATTTATGTTACTGTTGTTGATTCAATATGTTAAATAAATAAATAAATAAAATATCAATTTAATAATTAAAATTTACTGTCAATACTTATAAATTGTAAGGTAACTTCTTAAAGCTTTTGCTTTATTTTTTCTGGGTAGCCCTTTCTATTATTTATCTGAACTTTCAAAACGCTCACAAAAGCATTTCACTGGCATGTACGATCGTAACGCTCGAGAGCTAGTGGAACGGGAAAACTCGCGGTTTTGAGCGTGAGCGTTGTGAGCTTCTAGTGGAACGCACTCTATGTAATGCTTTTAAATCGCAGAAAGAAAAGATTGACGTGCGTCAATAAGGCACAACACATGACATGCCACACGACACATAACATAAGGAGCACAAAAAATGAAGGACAAATAATGTCACACACTACCGTCGTATTTTATCTATATAAATAAAAAAACGTTCTTTTTATATGTTTTAAAGTAAATGTTTTTTCCTCTATATATAATGTATATTGTTAAACGCGCATAAACCTCAATGTTGGCGAGGCGAGTGTGTGAGACGTGACGACAAGATAACATGTGTTTTTTTTTTTATTAAAAAAGCGGATATGTTTATTGGAAAAAATGAACTATTGAAAAGTAAATAAAAAAATAGAAATTTACCTCTGCTAATAAGAGAAAGTCGTTGCCAGAGTCCGGTGGCTCTGAGAAAGTCTATGAAGAGCGAGAAGGCGCGCTGCTTGTCGCGCAACTGAGCCGCAATCTGCAGCGCCGAGGAACTGCCCAGCGGAATGCGGGTCTGCAGCCCTCCCTGCCGGACCTTCCATCTGCATCGTATCACATTAAGAAGACATTGTGGATTACAATTTAAAAATACATATAACAGATCAAGCTCAAGTCGTCATAAAGGCAATAAATCAACTTTGAAATAATTATATATTATTGATGGTGTATCATTTGAGAGCACGGTCCGGCTGCTTGTTAAAGAGTTTAGTCGTTAACGCAACTCCGTCTCATTTGGATCAAATAATCACCATTGTGAAATAAGTACATGTATCTATTGACCAGCACACGCATATAGGTAAAGCAGATAAAATGGTGTGCACCTGGGATCCCCGGCGGGCACGTCGTCCAGCATCTCGGCCGCCACCCTCATCACGGTGCGGTCGAGCGGCCCGTCCACGTCCGGCTCGTCCCCCCCGGGGGCGGGGGCTGGGGGGAGCGCGCGTCCCCCCGCGCCCGCCGCCGAGGGGGACCCGGCGGGGGGGAGGGGGAACAGCTCCTCGAGGATGTGTCGGCAGGCGAGTGCGTCGCGCCGCACGTGGAACAGGAAGGCGGTCTTCAGCTTGCCGCACGCGTCTGTCGTCGTGCAGTTCACCTTCAATACATATATGAGGAACTATTTACCGGATCTTACTTTATAATGCGGCAGATTTGTTACGTTAGAGTCAGGGCCCAGGAAACCTACTTTGGTGAGCAATAAAAACACGGGTTATCTGATCGACAGTTCAGTGTAAGCTAAAACGAAAATTTATTAAACATCTTTTAAAAAAATACTAAACTTATTATATGAACAACTAACATTGAATTTAACTCGTTTTGAAATGTAACAACTCATAATGTTTCAAAATTCTAATCAGCAAATATGAAATCTTCAGATTAACTGCAAAAATATATTAGAGAGAAACAGCACAAGCACCCAAAAAGATACATACATACACATAATAATAATCAGGACTATTCTTGCCCACCCCTAACTGGATAGAGCACAATTATAATTGTTTATTTTACTAGTTTTACAAATAACTAAGAACTCACCTCATGGGGATCAATTTCATAGAGTGATAAGTTTCCATCATACAAGTCGGAGGGACAAGGAGAACCCATCGGACTCTCGCATAGTGATCTGCAAAGCATGGTATTTAGTGTACTTGTATATAGTGGTCTTTCTTAATTATAAGTTTTATTTGGCGCTTGTGGTCCTTATCCATAATTCAAGCAGTTTCATATGGCGAGCATATTAATCTAAATAACATATGTAATGAAAGGAATAACTAAAATTTGATTTTAGTACACGATACCCCCCTTGTTAAAAGGGACAATAATGTTTTTCTAATTAAATTTATTTAACTATGTATATACGTAATCTATTTGAAAATTATTCTCTTATATCATATATTCATAAGTTTTTCTAGCTTCATTATAAATCAATGTTTTAACTTAACTTTTGGTGCATAGAATATAAGCAGTTCTTATACTGGTTATACAACACAAATCTTTTTGCAATTGATTAATTTAAATAGACGAGCATGTGCACAACTTATTTATAGACTTTATAAAAAGGTTAAAAGGTTATATTACGAAATATGGATTAAATTAAATCCATAATCTACTTGTAAGCTACAACAATGAAAGATTACAGCAAGATTATGGTTTACAGACATTGACAAATTCATTACTGGTATATACATAACATGGTACAGTATGTTAAGACAATAAAATAGAGTATACTAACGGTGTAGGAGCCAAACTGTCAGTGGTAGTGAGCGTCAGGACTCCGTGCTTAGCGCTGAACAGCAGCGGGACCCCATTGCATATCTCAGCTCCGAGGATCTTGTCTCCCTCTGCAGATACATCTATGTAGTCCACTTTGTCGTTGGGCACTGTCGCTGTTGAATTCATTAATACATTCATAATCAGCCTGTAAAATATCTACTATAGGACCATAGACCTTTTCCAGAAGAAAAGAATGGGTATAATCACCACAACGACTCACAATGTATTGGTGATTTCAAATTCTGAGAAACATATAGTTCTATATCTACATACTGTGTGTGGTACTACAAAAATTATTCTAAAGTTCAGCTTTCTTCACAATATTTTCCTTCCGAGATGTTTCCAATGAGGCTTGAGATGAGTCTAATGATGTAGGTGTGATCCAACATCACAGCTAATATGTAATTTAACAGAAAAGATTAATGGATAAAGTGTGGTTAAGTAACAATCTGAGAGGCACTCAATATGTCTCAAGTGATAAGTTGATGGTAATGATGATGAATAATAAATTCAACTAGTGGGCGCCCAGTGGTCGACATTCAACAATAGTTTAAGTCGTGTTATAAATATTATAATAATAGTTATATGTTATAATATCATTGTTGAATGTAGGATGACAAAGGGTAATAGGAACGTAAGTGTAAAAGTAATACATACAGTCGAGCATAGCAACCTCCATCGCAACCTTTTTTGAAGTTCGTTATTGAAGGCTGTCAGAATGTCGTTTTTCTTTACATGTGTGTAAAATTCAAGTAGTAATGTATATTTAAATTAATTTAATGTACTTCTAATACATTTTATATGAAATAAATAGCTTTCTGCACTTCTCCGTCATATGAATTTTAACTATGCCAAATTTCAAGTTTATACGTTCATAGAATTATCTTAAAAAGGGGTACAAAGTTTTTGCTTCACGTATTAATATATAGATGATATCAGCTGAGTAGGATTTCATATCTCGAGTGATGCATTTTGTGTCGTTTCTAATGTAGACACATTAGATACATTATAATGATGCAATATTAATATGTAATTGAAAGTGGCTTAGAATGAATGTGATGTAAATGTAGTAGAATGATTAGTTAGAATATTTACATGAGAGGAGCGCGATGTACCGCGAAGTGTAGAGCAGAGCGCGCGCGCCCAGCGGCAGGAACCGGGGGCGGGGGGTCGCGAGCGGCGAGGGGGTCGTGGGGGGCGCGGGGGGCGCCGCCGGGGGGTCGTCGGGGTCGCGCGGCGGCGACCGCACGCACACGAGCGAGGTGACGCGCGGGGCGCCGCCCCCCTCCGGCACGCTCACGTGCGCTGCAACACTCACACTTACCCTTATCTGCCAATCACACTACTCTTCACATATTCTCCAAATTTGTTTTCCTACTGTTTTATTTGATATCGGACACTACTGGACATATTAACGTACTAAGTCTGAGTAAAACTGCAAGTAGACAGAATTAAAACATAAATTTAACGTTAATAATTTACGAAACTAATCTTGTCATACAACAAATTAATGTAATATCTAATAATTCAGTATTTGGTAGTTATTGTTAGATGGCTTTATTGTTATAATGTAAATTCATAAACTGAACCTACAAAACCAAAAGCAGTACTGAACAAATGTCAATACTATTGTTACATTACTAGGCACAAAAAGTAAAATGTCCTTGTAAAATGTTGTTGCGTGTGCGTGTGTCCATATTAAATGTTGGCGACATTGTCAAACTCCTCATTACGTCGACTAAACCACAGAGGGAAGCTAGGAATTGCAGAAGACCAGCAAGTGTTTTTATATTGATGGTTGCAGACCTTTTGCCAGCTTGGAATGCACACATACTGAATTCCAGAGGTATAATTCTTTACAGTCCAAGGTTCTTGGAAAAGCTCATAGCCCACCTGCTTTTAGTCAATATCACTCAACAACAATGGTTATTATTACATTCAAATAGTGCTAAGTTTAAATGTTATTAGAAAAATTGAAGGAATGAGCAGAAGTCAGCACTTCATCAATAAGAGATATATCTTCATTGATTGGTGATCATTTCAAACCTAACAATAGTAGAAAAGTGAGATTGTTTTAGGTAATAAGAAAAAAAAACAAATGGCTATTACCAATCGCATATCTCATTTCAGGTGAGCGCGCGAGGTTGAGGATCGCGATGAGCAGCAGCAGGCCGTCGTTCCCGGCGGCGCGCACGTCCAGCGCCACCACCTCCAGGTTGCTCAGCTCGCCTGCAACCACTAACGTACGGGCGCGGTGAGTGCGTGCGTGCGTGCGTGCGTGCGTGCTCGTGCGGGTGCGTGCGTGCGTACCGTGCAGCGCGCGCGCGTACGCGTCGAGGAGGGCTCGACGCAGGCTGTGCTCGTAGAGCGCGGAGTGTTGCTCGTCGTCCCACTCCCAGAGCTGCAGCGCGGGTCCGCTCGCGACGAGCGCGACGCACGCGCTCTGTCCGCCGCCGCCCGAGCGCACCACCGCCGTTCCCACTAGTTTCTACAATACATTATAAATATTGAGGTATTTCTTAGAAAAAAGAATTCTTTGCTTACTTTCACCATTTCATTTGGATATAAAAAAGCCCTATTAAAAATGCATTTAAATAGCAGAGCAGACAATTGTTTTAATAACACAATATCAATAAAAAATCCTAGACGATTATTTTATGACATTCTACAAAAACGGTCTAATGTTTTCGTAACTTATAAGTTACACACTCTCAAAGTTCAAAAATTTTATAGCTTTGAAAAGGATGAAAGCAAGGTCTCTTTTAACATAGTTATTTTTTTGGTAGTTTAGAGTTAACAATCAACTCAAAGATCAAGTATTAATAAGCAAAAAATTTGAAAATGTTCTTTGAAGTCATATTTATAGTTTTAATAATCAATCATTCTAGCAAAAATGTTATTCACACAAAGGTCTAATATAACATAACATAAGACTGATAAACACTATAGAAAAAAAAAATTTAAGAATCTATATAGACATACAGTATCAGCATGAGTAGGTGTGGAGCCAAAGAATAGAAATGAAACCCGACGACCGATACCACCGAGCCATCCACTTGGGGGACGCAAAGTGCGACATATCACTGTTGCACGCCCATCTACAAAATAAATATTCATATTACACTAATTTATATACTATTCTCAAACGTGAATTATGTGAATTATCGAGGTACGGATGATCTCTAAAGCAAATTTGATTATAATTTTATGACTATCTGACCTAGCGACCATTCATATTAGAATGTCGTAAAAGTTTAATGTAGGACTTCACCAAAGTATGCAACAAATGCTATTTTATTTATGGTCTATGGACACATTGATCATACAAAATTCAATGTTATCATTATAGCAACAATATAAAGTTATTGAAACACTGCAGTAGGCAGTTGTGACATATTATATGTATTTAAATTATTATTTCATTTATCTTTATATCATACAACGACTATACACCAGATGGTAACACCCACCATTGTGACCTGTTTAGTGTGTTGCACATGTGTTACATTCCAGTTCTATCTGTACACAGTCAGTAAACAAGCAAGGTGTTAGAGTATGTTATTTGTGCTCCACTGGATCACTTCAGTCACACATATTGCCGGTCCTGCGGGAGTGGATTGGGAGGAGATGGGGCTCCCTGTCGTTCAGGCTGGTGCAGGTGCTGACCGGACACGGTTGTTTCGGGTGGTACCTGCACCGGATTGCTCGCAGGGAGCCGACCGCCGCCTGCCATGAGTGCGGCGCTGAGGAAGATACCGCGCAGCACACTCTCTCTGAGTGTGCTGCGTGGGAGGTGGAGCGCCGCACTCTGGTGGCGGTGGTAGGAGAGGATTTGTCGCTGCCAAGCGTGGTCTCGTCCATGCTCGGCAGCGAACAGGCGTGGCCAGCAGTGGCCTCCTTTTGCGAGGAAGTCATCTCGCAAAAGGAGGCAGCGGAGGGCCCGCGAGGCGGACCCCCTCAGCGGCCGTCTTCACCATCGGAGGACCGGCAGGAGGAGGCGGCGCTTTGCCCAACTCCTCCTGCCCCCGTAGCCGGACCTGAGGGGATGTAGTCGGGGGGCTCATCCCCTCATTGCACAGGTCTGGCGGACGGGGGGGGGGGGGGGCAGCTGGCGTGTACCCAGCTGCCTCTCTATAGGTAGGAGCCCGGCGGCAACCTTCCCCCGGGTGGACCGTTGGGGCGGCTATTCAAGGGGAATAGCGTAGAACGATCCCTTGCCGCCCCAACATCACTTTCTGTCGGTACACCGTGGGGTTTTAGTCCGTGCGAGTCGGACATAACTCATCCTCCCCCCGAGAGGGTGGGTATCCATAAGGGATTTCCCCACGTTAAAAAATATTGTGATAAACATGTCACCCATCACTCAGTTTTAAATTGCACTGTTACTACATAATAATATTTTGTTATATTAGATATTCTATATTTCATGGTGCGCTTACCTTCCGGCTGGTGCAGGTGCTAACCGGCCACGGCTGTTTTGGGAAGTACCTGCACCAGATTGCCGGGAGGGAGCCAACGGCCCAATGTCACCACTGCGACCGATGTGACGAAGAAACATCTCAACATGTTTTAGAGGAATGTCCCGCCTGGACAGATGAGCGCCGGGAACTGGCTGCGATAGTGGGGTACGACCTCTCTCTGCCAGCAGTAGTCCGCTCTATGGTTGGTGAAGAGAGGGCGTGGAACGCGGTCGCAACATTCTGCGAGAGAGTTCTTTCACAAAAAGAAGATGCCGAAAGGCAACGGGAGAGAGCCGCCGATGCGCCCACTGTTCGGCGAGCGAGAGTCGGCCGCAGAATAAGAAGAGGGGGTGGCATTCACCATCAGAGGCCCCCCTAGACAGTTCAACTCCGGTGACAGACGCGGGGGCGTTTGTCGCCACTAAATGGAGTTCCCGTGACGTGAGGCACGGTCTTAGCCGCAGCTTCAGTATTTTTGTGAAGCATGAGGGAGCTCTCTCGAGACGTGGGTCCCCGTCCGAACATCTGCGGGTGACCCAAGCGCGCGACCAGAGTTTAGGAGTACATGCTCGTCGTTAGCCCTCGACTCTGGTCCACATACGCGCAAAAGCGGCCCAGGGGTTTTAGCCGGTAGGAGTCCGGCATCACCCTTTTATTGTCCCCCGACAATGGGAGGGTATCCCATGTAGGATTTCCCCTGGTAAAACAAAAAAAGATATTCTATATTAAACAACATTCTACTATCGCACCGCTCGTAATCGGCAGGGAATTCATCCTCACATATTGGAACCGAAATGGTCTCGGACAGTCCGGTTCCAGAGAGGTTTCCTTCCACAAACGACCCGACTGTGGAATGAGCTTCCTGCTGAAGTGTTTCATGGGGACTACAGTATGGAGTACTTCAAGGGGAAAATTAATAGGTTATTTAGGGGTCAGCAACGCGCACGTGACACTTCTGATGTTACAAGCGTCCATAGGCTGCGGTGACCGCTTTACACCAGGCAGCCCGCATGCTTGTTGGCTACCGACGTAGTACAAAAAAAAAACAGATCAATGGTTAGCATTGAACCAGATTGACTGCAATGAAATGTGATGCAGCATTTTATGTAATTATAAAAAGTTCTACCAAAGACATTTTTTTTTATCTCAGTTCAAAAAATCATATTTTTAAAGAAGAAAAGTCTATTCTGAAAATTGCAGGGTCATTTACGTACAAAACATAATCACATAAAATTAACACAAAACTTTAATGTCAATTTTAAGATTCTTTAAAATTTAAAATTGTATAAAAGAAGAATATAATATTCTTTTTTTCATAGCTCTAAGTATCCTCTTTGTAATGAATTCAAGGAGTTTTTGGAGCTACAGTCATTTTCGAGATATATATATATATATATTCATTGATAAAACTTAATATTCAAAAAAACATTCCATGTAATATCATCCAAATTGAATAGAGTTGATTCCAAGCTATTATTCAATTTGACATGGAATGACCATTTAACAATTCTTACACTTTATACCACAATGGAATCTGGCGGGATAAAGAAGGAACAGCATATGCTAATGAGAATTGAATCATAGATAAAAAAAAAATTTCAAGGCTACAAATAACTTACCAACTATTGTAGGGTTTAGAATAACCACTGTGCAAGTAGTAGTTGCAAGCAAAAGTCCAATACGAGTGTACTCTCCGAGATGTTCACACTCTTGCCCGGCCAACTCACATGTCACATCAACATACACAGTCTCCTGCCCAACGGACGGCCAGTAGCGGATTACACCTTCAGGAGATACACCTATGCATGATGGCATCTGGAAATGGGAATAGGGCATCTCATATCTATAGACATTGTTAAATATAATTGTTTCCATTTCCATTGCATAATTATATTTTTCAAATTTTCCGACATTAATAGTGTTCCAACAACATGAATAGTGACTACAATCATTTTAGAATTATTATTAGTTAGCTAACTAGCAGCAACAACTGGCATTAACGTAACAGATGTTGTCATAGCTAGGCTGGTCTACTTTATTTGGCTTCTTTCCATAGCATAATAATTTGCTATGGTAGTAGGCACCATATTTCTATTACAAAAGACGGCAGTTTAAGCAATTCACAATTTTGTTGAAGTTAAGTTTCAGGGGTTCAGTATCTTAACTCTACCATTCCAATATATTCTTGATAATTTAATGTATACAACAACTTAAAAAAGACTGGTATGATTTAAGTACCAAAAACTGTGGCAAGCTGGTGTCTTGTTTGAAACTCAGTGACATCAGTAAGTTTTGTTTAGGTCACTGTGTTGGATGATACAACAAAGTCCCATGGGCCCTACCTAACTTGCTTATCGACAATTAAAAACCCAAATAGAAAACGAAAAATGTATGCAGATAACATATCTGAGCTCTATATCACGTGGGAAACATGTTATTTGGTAATTATTTGGATAAGCAACTTTGGTATGCCCCCCGGTTTTTATTTCAAAGACCTACTATACAGTGAATCGAAGTTTGAATGAAACTAATGTTTAAAAATGATTTTGATGATTTAACTTTAATTTATTTTTATGGAAATATGTAAGTTAAACAGATAAACCAATTCGAATTTCTTTCTGGTTCTTTATAATGATTAGTTATTTTCCAAGGTGGTGGTAGTTCCTTAAAGCCTAAAATGAATAAATTATTTTTGGTTTTGATTTTTTTATTAAGTTAGTACCTGAGAACCTTCTTCATAGAATAATGAAACTAAATCTGCTTTGTGTGCTAAATCAGTTTGAGGCAGTGTGAGTTCCTTTGCAGCATGAGGCCCTGTTAGTGATTGTGATCCTGACTCACTGGTGGCCGGTGATCGTGCCCATGCCAGAACTTTACGTCCAGACACTACCCAGCACCAACCACAAGCAGAAAGTCCAACAGTCACATCTCCACTTGCTAATAATAAAAATTATAGTACATTATTAACACTAGATGTAATATAAACACATACAATAGTGTTGCAATAAACCTTATAGAAGTGAGTTTATAAATAACTAGCCTCTGCCCTCAACTTTGTTCGTGTGGAGTTACTTTGGGCTAAAGTTAACAGGCAGCCGAAGCTCTCTAGAAGGAAAAAAGCCCAAATTTTTAAACATTTTTTCTTGGGGCTCCTATCCTATAAGTCTTAGATAAATAAATAATCATACATAAAAAAGGTATATAATATTGAAAAAAATTTCAAATCAGCCCAGTAGTTCCTGAGATTACCCCTACAATTTAATTTTTTATTTAGATTAAAAAAAAAATTTTCCACTATAAGCTTATATGTGAATAATTTAATTAAAAATGTATAAAAAATTAGGATAGAAGTTATTGTTTTTTTTTTCTTTTTGTAAGTTTTTTATTTTTCCATAAATAGTTTATTCCTAATTGCCTAGATGTATATAGATTAGTACAACTTGTTATTCATTTAGTTAAAAACTCAACCTTTTTTATACAAAATTACTATAATATTTTAGTACTGTTACAAGATTTTTAAATATTTCATATTATTTTTTTCCATAAAATCTACACTTTTTAGCAATCATTTCTTGCTCTACTTGTATATAGACATAGTATTGTACAAACTGTATTGTTTTAACTTAAAAATCACCAAATCGTTAATACAAAAAATTACCAAAGGTTGTTCGGACGTGTCACAACCTCAAAACTTTGATCATGAATATCTCAGTAACTATGATTCTCCGCAACAAGAGAGTGGTGTAGAGGAGTAGTCAGCCCCTCTCCCCCCCCCCCCCTCGCCCACATTTCAGGATGCGAATTTCTAATGCGGATTGCATTTTAGATACGGTAAATAATCTAATTTCAGTCAAGTCCCAATAACGAAAATAATAACTTACCAAATGTTAGGGCTTCGGTTACCATAACCGGTAAAGGTGTTCCGTAAGTTTGTACAGTGGTAGTAGCTGTTTTGTATATGACATCGTCGTTTTGTTCACTTGTTGATTGTACATATTTACTGAAAGAAAATAAATTGATAAATTGCCCATACATGGAAAATAAAACAATAAATACATAGGTTATGTTTAAACCTTTGATTCTTTTTGCCAGATAAGAGACCAATAGGCCTCCGGCCTGTAATAGATTGCCGAACTCTTGGTGAAAACGGGCTCCGCATGCCTCCACCGCTGTTGAAATCCATAATAAAAACTCAAAAATAACCGTTTGAATAAAACCACAACTGAAACAAAATAATTCAAAATGTCAAAAACTGTCAAATCGATCGCGCGTTCTTTTGACATTGTTTTTGTTTTTATTGTAAGGCAAAGATACCAACAACTTACCAGATTTATGCTCCTATGATGCAGGCACTACCTAATTTGGAACCATAGTTTATCTTAATAATTTATACAAGGTTTTGAAATAAAGATATTTGCAAGTTCAAAATAAAAAAAATTGAATTTGAAACAACACTAAAGTAAATTGTGCCATAAAATCAAGTATAAAAACAATTGATTCATTTCTATTTTGCTTCCATGAATACGTAACCACAAGCATAAATATTTTAAATTACTTTGGTTATTGATAACCAAGGATTTTATAACTAATACAAGGTTCACCATAGAACTACAAGATTTGGGGTCTGCTGTATGTAGAGTACTGATGTAAAAAGTATATATTTTATTGTTTTTAAAAGATTACTTTATATTTGTAATGATTTGAAAAGTGTTGACAGTTCCACTATCAACATGCTGTTGACTTGTATTTTAATATTTAGGAATCTCTACGATTTTAATAAACTTTGCTGCATTTAAATATACTTTATTAATTTTAATGATACGCGCACTTATTTTATAGGCAATCCAAGATCTTGTTCTGTAATTTGGTTTGGAATGTAGTTCTAAGAAAAAAAATGAGTGCATACCCATGTTCATCACCCGCGATTGAAGTAAAACTTCTTTGGCGTTATGAGAGATGGCGATTAAATTACATATAGATACATCACATGAAAATTTAAAAAGGTACTTATTGATGATGTAACACTAATAATATTCCTGGAAGAAAGAGAAGAATTTTACTTTAACTCTGTGTACTTTACTCCGTGAATAATTTACTTACATTGAAACCAGATGGCAGCATGGTCGCGTGCCCTAATAACATAATTAACTATATTGTATACTTTTCATTATTATTGAATTTAATTTTTAATTTTGGTTTATTTGTTTATAAATTATTTATTGTCAAAATCAAAACTATTTAAAAACCCAGGTGGTACAAAAACGTGACGCTATATTGCCGTAACGAACTCCCGTTGAATTGTTGTCCAGTTACCTCCTAGTCACGCCTTAAGAAGTTTTACTTAAAAAAAATATTTTTATACGCCCTATCAAGAAAAAGAATCTTCCTTCCGGCAAGTACAGCGGCTTATCAGCATGTCCGCCATGTAGATTATTAAATTCAGATCAAAAATAGAGAAGGGGTTAGAACCTTAGGAATGTGATCGGACACTAAAATGAATTCCTGAAACAAATGACGACAATATACAACTGGCTCTACTGGTGCATTAGTATATACAATAATTTGCATTTACAGGAATGGTTGTGATTGATTGCAATCTTCTTCAGCTTGTATTTATTCAAATGCAATGGGAAAAGCTTGCCTTAATGCTTCACTGTATCAGAGTGATATCGATGAAGATAGTACCTTTGATCTCGAGATCCTTAATGATCGACAGATGATGATAATGAATTAAAAAATTTCCAACAACCTAAAGACGACGAAGAAGAAGATAAAATTAAAACTCATTTTGTTCTAATGATTAAAATATTTGTAGACCCTCCTATCTTTAAATTGCATTTGTGATAGATGCCTAAAACATATTTCTTAATAAAAAATTACTTACTTTTTTTCTGTAACTAAAATGTAATTAGGAATACTTATATTGAAAAATATTATAAAAAATACAATACAAAATAAATAATAAAAAATGCAAATTAATTATATATTTTTTTAAGATATGTAAAACTCTTACGGTGTATTATTTATCGAGACTTAAGGTTGTCTTTCCATTGTACTGTAATTATGTAAGCATTGCGCATTCTCCGATCTCTATCTCAAAAATGGTTAAAATATGTTTAAAAACATTTTTAACAAAAGTAACAATTTTATTTTCTACAATTTTGATTATATACCCAAAGAGTATTAAACTCATAATATGCAAAATATTTGCAAAAAACTATTGCTATAATGGTCGATCTTAAATATTTTAAGAAACGTACATGAAATTTCACGTGATCTTGGCACAACTTTTGAATTAATATAATCAAGGTTTATACGAGTTTAGAGCTAATTATCTCCTATTCTGAGGTAAAACCACGATTATGACTGGTCTATAGGAGGATCCCTAGCTCAAAACGAGGCATAAATATTTTTATGTTCGAGGAAAAAAAATCTTTAATTGGCAGCTCAACGTTAAAATTGTAATTCATGACTTAGGCTTAGAAAACTTGTATCCAGTTACCTTGAAAATTAAAAAAGGCGTATGTTATATTTTCAACGGATCTATGCAACGGATTTCGCGGCTCTCAACTTGAATACAGAATACAATTTGTTGTGATATTAGTTCAGAATCTAAAAGTTTGGGTAGAGAAGAGATTGTTGCCATTACTTTTAATTAATATTATTAAATGCGGTTTTGTCGAAGTAATTATTTATTAGGAGTGTGCTTGTAAAAACAAAATGCATATAAAATCTATTGTATTGGATGGATTCAAATCGTACGGTAATCGCGTAGAAATTACTGGGTTTGACCCTGAATTCAATGCTATCACAGGCCTTAATGGAACCGGGAAATCAAATATCTTGGACTCGATATGTTTCGTATTAGGTATTACAAACCTGTCTAATGTAAGTATCATGTTTATTGTTTGTAAACAATTTGTTTGGTTATTATTATGCTGCCGGATAAGAGAGTGTAAATGAAAGATATTTATACAAATGAAAGATATTTATACTGTTTTGTTTGATTATAGCCATTGATTTAATATTTATTTCATAAATCATAATACTCGAATATGGGTAGTTTTAATATTTCCTATGTGATTTCAAAATCTAAATATAATATACTTTTGAGAAAATATGCAATAAGTAATACATCATTTATGATATATTTTTAATGAGCAGTAATTAGTAGAAGCATATTATGTTGGCAGTACATTAGTAGTCCGGTGAAGCTGTTAAGACCTTGCTGGGTCAATAGCGTAGACATTTCGAAAAAAAAAAAAAAAAATTGGCAGTACATTGATAACTATGACTATTATAACTAACTGTAATTAGGACATAGTTATGGGGTAAGTCACTACCCTTGGAGGTAGATACTATTAGTCTTGTGCTAACAACAAAATCAGTCACTCTAGAACACACTGGTATAAAAATGGTTGAATTGTAGTAGGAATTAGTGAAAATGATGCAATCAGTACAGATTTTATTGTTTGTTTTTCTTTTTCTTTAAACATCACACAATAATGATAAAAACAATTGTTTTGTAAAAAATTAGAATATATGCAGTGCTATTACAAGAAAGTTACCATTGTATACTCACCATTAATATTAAATACTTGTTTTATAAAAGTTTGGGTACTTGCGTATTAAATGCACCATGCTCGCTGGATGTTTTACATCTTGCTCCTATATTTCTGTTTGTTTTGGTTAGTCTAGACTTATGAATAACAAGAGCTAGCTGCACAGTGACTGGAGAGTGAGGTACATTTAATACATAATTACCTAACCTTTTTTAAAGCAAGTATTCAATATGTATTTAACTTTTTGTAATAAAACTGATGGTATTTAAAAATTGGTTGCCTGTAAAGTCGGTATACGGGCGAAAGTTTTACGTGACAACGACTTTGAGTGGTAAAATAATTTTAATGTGAACTAAGCGAAATAGAAGCGCAAGACATGAACCGGTGTGTATGCCTATCTCTCTCACTCTCTCTCTCTCTCGCTCTGTCTCTCTTGCTCTTAGGCGGGCTAACTGTGCTCGAGTGGAAGGGACGCGTGCCTTTCACTTTTTATGTCTGTCTCTCTCGCTCTTAGGCGGGCTAACTATGCCCGAGTGGAAGGGACGCGTGCCTCTCACTCGCTCTCATTGTGAGCACATAACGTGAGCGGACCGTAACGCAGTTTCTTGAAGTGTCACCCGGCAAACCAATTTATAAGATGTTGTCACGTCAAAATGTATATTATTTTTATTCTCAGGTGAGAGCTGGTAGTTTACAAGAACTGATATACAAGCATGGGCAGGCTGGTATTACAAAAGCCACAGTGAGCATTACCTTTGACAATAAAGATAAGAGGCAGTCTCCAATAGGTTATGAAAACCACGATGAGATCACTGTAACTAGACAGGTATATTTTATAAAACACACATTATTCTTGCATATATAGGATTTTTGCTTTATTGATCTAAATTTGTTTTATATGTTCCCACAAAACCTAATTTAGATACTAATGTATCAATGCCTCTGCAACTGAGGATGGTGTACTTCTGTCTCAGTTTGCTTAGGATTAAATTGCAAAAGGAAAACAGCATGAGCTGGCCACAGCAGTGGAAGTAATGCACTTGTCAGTTTTGTTGGCATTCATATGTTAGACCCTTATCAAATATTATAAAACAATAATAGTTCCTAATAATGTAATCTATTTTAAATAATAAATTCTTCTTTAAATTAATTGCTTCCTTTTAATTCTTGGTGTGTTTACAAAGTATTATTTCCAGGTTGTGATGGGAGGTAAAAATAAATACCTAATAAATGGTATCAATGTCCAAAACAAGAGAGTTAGTGATTTGTTCTGTTCAGTCCAGCTGAATGTGAATAATCCTCACTTTCTCATAATGCAGGGGAGGATAACAAAAGTGTTGAATATGAAGCCTCCTGAAGTGAGTTCTAGTTATCTATACATAATCATGCTACTGCTGTACACTTTTATCTTTATTGCTATGAATTATTTTTTTTCCAGTAAATTCCATAATGTAAGGTACATATCTTACAAAGGTGTTACATAATTTTTATCTACATTGTTACTTTCTTAATTTCAGTAATCATATATTATATCATTCCTTTGATTAATTAATTGAAGTGGTTAAAAATGATGAAAAAAAATCCTAATATAAATTATGGTAAAAATAGATAGTATTATAATTTCTGAAATTAATAAATACTATGTACAATTGAGATTTCTATAAAATGATATACATATTATTTTGATAGATCCTGTCAATGGTAGAAGAAGCAGCAGGTACCAGTATGTATGAAACAAAAAAACAAGCAGCACAAAAGACTATTGAGAAAAAGGATGCCAAACTGAGGGAACTCAATGATGTGAGTTGCACTATATTATTTGCTAACAAGATAACTTTGCAACAATTCAGTCTTTTGTTTTAATTAATTATCTATATTTTTTTCTATATAGTTATTTTATTTAATTTATGTTAATTTTTAATTATTATCTTATTTAATAGTAATGCATTAGATTGGTATAAAATAAGGAGTTATGTTTAAAAATATTCATTTCTATTTGTACATAACTAACAGGCCCGATGGACTTTCACCTGTCTTGGTAATAAAAAAGTCTTGACAGATTATACACAGAAACCTTCCTTATGAATCATTTTATCTGCTGGTGAAAACTGCATCAAAAACCGTTTAGTAGTTTTTGAGTTTATTACGAATAGGCAGACATGTAGCAGAGGACTTTCGTTTTATAGTATGTAGTGATAACTAGGATCCTGTGTTTAGAATAGCATTATATGGGTACTAACACTTGTAATTTGTATAAAATAGTTATTGTAGTACTTAAATAGAATAACAATGTGCTCTGTAATAATTTAATACTTCTAGTTAAGCTCAAAAGTAATGTTTGAATCATAGTACCACTGTTCCATCTTTAGGTCTTTTTCTGGCGGCATCTATGCACACTTATTGGTAGAGTGAAGTGGTCTTACAAAAGGCACAGGTTATGTTGTATAGTGAAATCAGGCAGTGATTCTCACATTTAAAATCTAGAAGCGTCAGTCCAAGCATTCTTCACTCCTAGATTGGAAACAAGAATTTCATTTCAAACCCTGTGATGAAATTCTGTAATATCATTGTCTTCAGATGTTTTCCTTTGAACCTGCATAATTACAATAGTTGTGAGTCAGTCAAAGGTGCTTCATAAGATAGATCATATATATTTTGGTTCTAGATCATAAGAGAGGATATATCTCCGAAACTACAGAAACTGCAAGATGAGCGTTCACAGTTTCAAGAGTACCAAAAAGTTGTAAGAGAATTTGAAAACCTTACAAGACTTTATGTGGCTTGGAAGTAAGTGTTTCTGTTAATTTACTATGAAATTATTGTTGAAACATGTAGTTGTAGTTTTTTTAATTAATTTGTCATTATTTTTTAAAGCTATGTTACATTAGAAGGGAATGTGAAAAAAGCAGAAGGAAAAGTAAATGAAGTACAAGACGATGTGAAAGCTAAGAAAGAAGAAATCAAGAGTAACAACAAAGAAGCAAAAGAACTGGAAAAACAGATTGTAGAGATGAACAGAGCATTGGATGAGGTTGGTCCACATTAGGCTTTCATTATGACAATTCTAGTTCTGAATTATGAATGTTGCCTAATGGTAACATTCATAACTGAGTCGTAATGTATTTTTATAAGAGTAATTGACTTCCTTGAAATTAATCTGCCAATATTATTTTATTTACCATATAATCTAGTTGTAGTAACTTTTGACTTCTTCCAGACCCTTTCATTATATATCAGTTTATTACTCATATGTAAAATACTTAAGCATACCTTTAAAACACAATAATATTTCACACTCATTGAGACTCAGTTATTCTACATATTTTTTGTACTTAGTTTATGAAATAAATTTTATCTTCTTTTTCTCTAGTTTTTGACTATTATAAAAACTGACTTATTGGCTAAACAGTAATAATATTGCTAAACAAATCAGTCACTAGTCATTGAGGTATATCTTACGAAAATTTTAAGATTTGTTAGTGCCATCTTGTTTAGTAATTGCTGTCTTCACATGACAAGCAGGTAGTCCTCTCTTACCTCCCTATGGCACCGGTGGCTTTTAATCATGTATTAATAATTTGCATTCTGTATAAGCAATCCTACTTTACTTACTATGCGATATTATTTTATAAGTAATATGTTATTATTAAAAATAAGTCAGTGAACGATAAGCACTCCACAGAATTTGTTGTTTTATTTCGCTGATTTATCTAACATTACGAACAACTTCAATTCTACATTCAACAACAAAAGATTTCGAAGTTGATTTCCACCACCACCATTTATGTGTAACATATAACAAAAGGACAATACATCATTGTGATTAGTAAATCCTTACACAACTAAATTAGTATAATATAAATAAATATGGATCTATATAGTTCAGGAAGCTATAATACAATTAATTACAACTTTATTTTATACATGTTAATATACTTGTACATAAGGGTAAGAAAAGGAGTAAAGGAGAGGGAGAGGTTCATAGTCCGGTGAATCTGTTAAGACCTTGCTGGGTCAATAGTGTAGTCATTTCGAAAAAAAAAGAGAGGGAGAGGTGAAATTGCATATGGGCGGGACAGGATATCTCCTGGGGGAGTATGTCATAATGCGACACGCGCCGAATTGGACAGTTAAAAAAATATGGTCCAGTTTCCTTCATCTAAACCACATTCACACAGCGAGTGATCCCGGTCTCTAATTTTTGCCAGATGGACAGGCCTGCAGGCATGGTTCAAATGAGTACGACAAATATCACCAGTCTTCAGTATACAGTATTCATATACTATTTTTCACTCATATAGAATTGTCTTATCTGATTTTATTAGATCATATCTGATTGTAACAGCTCAACCCATCCTATGTCTAATTTATGTCTTTTTTTTATAAATATTAAATATTGTACTGTGGTTTCCAGGAAAGTGGCAACACACTGAAAGAGTTAGAAAGCACTCTGCATAATTTGGAAAAGACAGAAGCATCAACGAACTCCGGTTTGAAGGCAAGCCGCGAGGCGGTCGCCACTCAAGAGAAACGCACGAGGCTGCTGGAGCGGACTCTTGCTGATGACGTCGCTGCTCTCGACACTAAGAAAAAAACACTGGAAGAGGTTTGCTTCATATTTTTTGCACTTTATATGTCATCTATTATACAAATCGTTACATTCTAATATGAGCTAAATTAAATTTTAGCTATTCTAAATATTTGACGTTATATTTCAAAACCTTAAAATTTTGTGCAAATCAAATATGTATGTCATAAAAAAAAGTAAGTACTTTATGAAAAGCAGAATTTGCATTTTGTTCTCAATGTATAAAAACTAGAAAACTTGAAAAATGAAACATGTTAAATGAACAATTAAAATTGCATTTAGCTGAAATTGAAATTTATATGTTGATAACTTACTAATAATAATTTTAAAGGTTTCATCTACATTTGAAAACTTACGAACTGCGAGTGAGAATAGTGAAGCAGCTCTGGCGGAGGCACAACAGAGATTCCTGGCCGTGAGCACAGGCCTTGAATCTGGCTCGGAATCCCTACAGGACCAGCTAATGAGTGAGTTATTATTTCCTGTACTATATCTATCATTGCGATTTCACGAGATTCGTTTCCAAGTGTAGCTATCAGAATACTTTGATGTATGATTCACAACATAATAAATACTAATTTCTGGTTGCTGCTTCTCTGGTGTTAATTTAAATTTGACCAGTCTTTTGGGATCAGTTTTTTTTCCTATCTATTTCTGTACTCCTGACACTTTCTTGGGTGACACTTAGTTCTTGATATTCATTGTAAAAAATATTTGATTATTATTTGACCTTATTATCTAGAAAAATAAAAAATATTATAGTCAACCCATCTATGTTAAAGTACAGAATCAGTGACAGTTGGTTGTAGTAAAGTTGAAGTGAAAGTGAAACCAACCAACTAACAAAAGATAATTTTTCAAAGCTTGAATACACAAATGGGTTTATTGTTCGTTTTATTATCGTAGGTTATATAAAGTATGGGACGCCGCTCGCAGGTCTTGTCACCACCGGTCATTCAATCTAAGTTTATGTACATTTGTACCCATACTTTTGAGTTATTTGTTTTTTTTTTCAAACTGACTACATGACTGACCCAGCAAGGTCTTAATAGCTTCACCGGACTACAATACTTTTGAGACAATTTTAATTTAGGTTTTTTTGATTTATTAGTATTTGTTTTGATATTGTTATTTTGTATGTTAAAAAATGTGACCATGAACTATTTAACGAATGAAGGTCGTCACTCTTTAAACAGTCACGGTGTATATGCAGAATTTTATGATTTTATGATTGGTGCAGTAGTTATGGAGTGAAAGTGTAACAAAGAAACTAACTTATATTTACATCTATAATGTTAGGTTGGATTATTGGATAATTTTTCTTATAGCCAAAATTCATTAAAATGAGTTTTTTTTATTAAGTCTTTGGCTTCTGTGGAAAAATGCACAACTCTGCCAGTGTCCTGTACATTACGAACAACTTCAATGCTAAGTTCAACAACAAAAGATTCGAAGTTGATTTTCACTCTAACCATTTATGTGTAACATACAAGAAAAGGACAATACACCATCAGGATTAGTAAATTCCTAAACAACTAAGTTAGTAAATATATGCCTAATATGAATAAATACAGATTTATATAGTGCGGGAAACTATAATACATCTGGTTACAATTTAATTTTATGCATGGATAAGTATGTAAAGATAATGTGACATTTTTGTAGTTTTAACTTATTTATCTGTGTATATTGTGCAATCTGTGGTGTTTGTTGTGAAAAGATGTGTATAGAAAAAATGGTCAAATTTGTTAATTAAATAAGTGTAAAACAGGGAGTGATATTTATAGAAAGTAAACATTAATGTCGATTCAAATTGTATTTCAGAAAAGTAATACTATTTGTTTTTATAATAATAATACTTGTAATAACAAATAAGACTTGTATATATTTTGACAAAATTACCTATATGGAAGACAGGTTCTATTATGTTTAAAGTTATTTTTTTTATTTGTGCATTTGTTGGTTAAAAATTTATTGCAGTTATTATATTCAATCTTTTGGAATGGCTTTTTTGAATATAGAGTTATGTTGTTTGGTTGTCGTAACATAGTCAAGAGTTTAATATAAAACAAAGTTAAAATATTATTGTAGGAATCTCTAATAGGCATTTATGCATGAATTGGCACTGTGTAGAAAATTAGAGTGATTGATATTTCGGTGTAAATGTTTTTTTTTTCGAACTGATTACTCTATTGAGTAGGTTTATAAGAGTTTCACGAGATGGTTATGGTGTAAATGGTATTCGTAGAAGTCCCAATGAACAGCAGTATAGAATGTGATAGAGTGTGTGGAGTGTAGAGATATAGTGTGTATTTGGTTGTGAGGCGCCAAGCGCGCGGCGTCGGAGGCGTCGAGTCGCGTCGCCCAGAGCGCGATGGAGCGCGCGCACGCCGACGCGCGGCTGCGGGAGGCGGAGCGCGAGGCGGAGAGCTCCGGCGCGCAGTACGCACGCGACCGGCACCTCATCCGCACGCACCAGCTGCAAGTCGACCGCCTGCAGGTCACTCTCACCTCTTCCCCAACTAACACAATCACCACGCCGATCTCACATACAATGCTACTTAAGAACATTTCTTACGTTCTCATTTCCTCACGATGTTTTCTTTCACCGTCAGCCAATACTGTTACCAATTCAAATTACTAAATGTACACAAATTCCGAAAAATTCGTTGCTAGATGCTGGGGTTCGAACCAGCGAACATCGAATTGATATTCCGCCGGTCAAAACACTAAATTACCACGACATAACATGACTAACTGAAATCCTTTACCTCGGCCCAGTATACACTGACTAAACCCGCAACGCGACCTAACTAATAACATTCAGGGATGTGTATAGTAAGCGTCAAACTTCTCGATCGCTCTGAACATAGCTTTAAATTCAGCTTTTCGCATACTACAGTGTAAATATTAATGCAAAACCAATTCAAAATATCATTATAGGTATTAAGAAATATCATATATTATTATTTAAGATGCCTCTATATTACGTTTTTATCAAAAAGATTTCAATAAAATTATAATTCAAGTAAATATTTACCTACTATATTAAGTAATAAGGGTGTGAAAGTATAACCACGACATTGCTACTTTCAGAATATTTTGTATGTTAAATCAAACAGCCAATTTACAAAATTGCCGAACGCGGCTCTGCATACGACTGGCGCCAACTTACATTCACGTCCGATAATGCTGAGGCCTACCCAAGTTTCTTATCGACAATCACTAACGCAAATAAAAAACGAAAAAAAATATTTGGAGATGACATATCTGACCGCTATATCACGTAATTTTATTTTCTATTTGCGTCGATATGCAACTTGGGTAGACCCCCTGATTCCGGCGCTTCTCGCCCATCGCTACAACCTCTTTATTTCAATTAAGTGGAGATATACATACAAATATAATACAAAACATTACGAATAAAATTACCAGATAATAAAAGATTAATTATTTTTGGGATAAGTACAAATGAACAATTATAGTTGTACAATCTAAAATAGTAGTAATTCTCCACATAATGTATCTGTCAGTTTTAATTAGCTCCTCCAAACAACAGTAAATTTGGGTGCTCACATACCTTAATTGAATAATCCACTTTATATACTACCATCTACCTGCGGCTTTGCACCCGTTTTTTTAATATATTAAATAAATGTAAAATTGTGATTTGATGTGTAAATTACAGAAATACTCTTTCAAAAATATTTGTAAGTACGACACGCGCAGCTATTGTAACATATAACGTGTGCATTAGATATGTGAATACTAACAGTGAGTCGAATGGGATGGCATTTATCATTAGCCAATTACTTGGAACTTTAAACTACTATATACCACCCTCAGTGCTCACATACACTATATAAGAAAGTAATGAAAATATTAAGCTATGTATTATCGAACAATATGTGTTAAAGCTTTTATTGTATTGATATAATATGCTCATATTGTAGAAATAATTAAATTATTATTATACGTTGCTATAATTATATTAGATACAAACATGACTTTCAATTATATTTATTCATGGAATCCAGTACAGCACACGTCTCACGCGCATGTTTACAGTGAATAACACGTTTTTGATCAATTTCATACGGACAAATGTGCGGGTAACAGTTTATCACTACATAGTGTAAAACAAAGTCCTCTACCATGTTTGTCTATATGTTTTTTCGGGATAAGCTCAAAAACTGCAGAACGTATCTTCCTTCATGCCGTTTTCACCAATATATAAAATGATTCTTAGGCAAGGTTTAGGTATAGTTTATCGTATTATTAGAGCGGACAACATCTGCTGAACTCACTTAAAATAAAACAGCTAATTAGTTAGTTATTCGCCCGTAAAATTCGGGTTCGGATAGGTTCAGCCATTTCAAAGATTACCCGGAACAAACAAACAAACAAACAGACATATCGACAGAATTAAAAAAACATTTTGTTGTTATTTGTATCCATATGCATTCAGCAAAAGTATTTATTTTAATATTACATGGACATACATTATTTATATAATACGTAATAGACCGCAAATCCAAAATTGGGAACAAAACTAACGTAGAATAAACTTTTCGATAGGAATACAAAATAAATTTCGGAAATGTTTGCGATAGAAACTTACTACGTTATCATGGCATCGTATATAATACTAAAACCAACACGCAGCGGAAGCTCTCAAAAGGAAAAGTAGCCAATTTTGGTGTTGACATGTTCGTCGTAGTCCACAGAAGGTTTAAACGGTGAGAAAATATGAAAAAAACAACAATATAATTTTCCCGTACAAACTGTTCTAGCCACTTTCCTGTTAAACTTTTGACGTTCAGATTACTCGGATTATCGTGTATTTAAATTTTAATATTTTGATGGTTGTCATTGTTGGTTCGTTTAGACATGTTTGACATTGTATAGACATTTTGATGGCTGTCATTGTTTGGAAGGCAAAAAAAAAGTCTTTATTGAGAAACAATGACATAAAAACAAAATCGACATCGGTTTGTTGGATTGGTTAAAATAATACGGGTATGATTTTAATGGGTTATCGAATATTTATATCTCAGTCGTCTCTCGAACGACAGACGAAAGGTTATAAAGTTAAATATCATTCTGTCACTACTATAAATAAACTTCTATCATAAGTTTGTAAGTGTGTGAGAATTTTATCTACCGTTGTTTGAAAATGCCAAGGAAAAGACGAGCTAAAATAGATCGTCGAAGTCAATGAATTGTACTACGAGCAACCTCACGTGCAAATCGCAGTGATGACCACCGGGAGACATATTTATCATATCATTATTATGATAACATTCCTTTATAATGGCAGAATTGCGTTCTAAAGTAAATAATAATTAAGTAGATAAGCTTATAATGGAACGAGTTCGAGCACACAAAACACAAAAAGCGAGCAAGATGAAATGAAATCAAGTGTTACCGCAGAAGAAGTGCTCGTGTGAAAATGGAACGAGTAGTATTTAATTAGTTTCCGGGTTTCTAGTCTGGAAATTATACGTCACGTGTTCGCGCGTCATTTTTATATATTTACATATCGTAAAAAATTGGAAAAATATAGTTGATCAGAAAGCTTTAAATTGATTCACTGTATAACTCAGTTTTTACTGAAATAAAAATGTTGTATTCATACGAAATGTTAGGAAGTTTAATTTAATAACAGATCAATATTAACATGGTGTTTTTTTTTTATATCAAAGGAGGCAAACGAACTGGTGGGTCACGTGATGTTAAGTGATCACCACCGCCCATAGACACTAGCGACATCAGGGACGTCGCAAGTGCGTTGCCAGCCTGTATATGGGAGAAGGGGGAGGGGAAGGAAAGGGAAAGAAGGAAAGAGGAAGGGACGTGGGCCTCCGGCTCTCTCACTGACCGAACGAAACACAACAATGCAAGCACTGTTATTTCACGTCGGTTATCTGTGAGAGGGGTGGTACTACCCCGGAGGAGCCGACCCATTCATGCTGAAACCAAAAATAGCTTCAGCGGGGCTCTACCACCTACAATGTGTACATTGTGTGTACATGGTGTATGATAATTATGTTGAATGTGAACCAGTGTGCGTGTTAATTTATGTGAAATGTATATGTGTTCTTAATAAAATATATTAGACCGAAATAAACTTCAACTCAATACAATGTATTTATTGTATCTAAACTTTAATTTATAAATTCCGAGAGTTATGAAAAATGTGATCGGTAGGCGACATATCGATCAATTTGACGACGAAGGCAAAACCAGGAGAGCTGTTAGGACTCTGATCGGCGGAATGCAATGCTGATGTGGCCCTAAGCCCTGGTGACTCCGATAAGTCTGGGTGTACCAGAACACCAGCCATGTTTTGCTTCCTTCAACCATTTTTGCTTATTTTTTTTTGGTTTGATGTAAATTTGTGGTTGAATTGATTTTTCTGTAGCTTAGCACTATAAATGCGTTTTGTTCGGATTAAGAATTGACCACATTTAAGAAAAATATTAAAGATCTTTGCGGTTATTGTTTTACATTCAGCATAACGTAACAGATAGTTGCAAGACTGGGACATGTACTTAGGTTGTCCTGCGAAACTTTTTGCGAAACGGGCAATGTACAGCTATTTAATAATCTTACACTTATTTCGATTTTTTTTTTCTAATGACTATTAGACTCACGTTATCTTTTTAATGACGTTTGATGTAATTTCTTTACGACATTTTGTGTTGTATAACAACCCAAGAAAACGCCAAAGTCTAACAATACCGATCAAAATTTTCAGCAATTTAAGGAAGAGAGTTTTTATGTCGTTAAAATAGGTGATACGAAGTGCACCGGGTCATCTACTATTAATATATAAATATCAACAAAAAAAGAAAAGAACGAAAATAGTAATATCTTGTAACTGATATAAAACTATTATTAACGCAAATGTACTGTAACTAACACCGACACTGACACACGTGTAGATGCGTAGTGTGGGTGTTACACGGTCGAGGTACGCGCTTCGTCTGCACCTTGTTTGCGTCCCTGTGTTACCTAAGTTTGTTTTCTGCGCATGTACTTCAGAGCGATCAAAAAGTTTGACACGGACTATACGACACATTGCGTAAAGTATATATATCAGGACCCAGTTGGGTACAGATGCCTTAACACTTTACTTGCTTAGTGGACATATATCAGTCTATCACGAATTGCTATACAGCTAAGTGTGCTGTGGTGTGTTTTAATATACAAGGATGAGGGGCCCTAGGAAAGCTTAGAAAATTAGTGTGTCATTCAGGAAGAGCTGTCTCGCATGGAATACAGCGAGGAGCGCAGTGCAGAGTTGAAGCGGTCGGTGCGAGCGCTGCAGGGCGCTGCACGCAGCAAGCGCGAC
>JACEII010000186.1:360976-373019 GCA_014332785.1 Antheraea mylitta
TATACACTCACTATGAGCGGTCTGTGCGAGCGCTGCACGCAGCAAGCATTATATATTATAACATATAGACTGATCAAGAATTTTCTACATGCTAGTATAATCCTAATTCATTCTAATTTCATGGTAGAAACAACACATGTAATTATAATTTATTTTAGGTACAATCGCTAAATTGATTGATGTAAGTGATCCGGTGTACTGCGGCGCTTTGGAGGCAACAGCCGGAGCGCGGGTGAGTTTTTGTGATTTCCTTTCTTATATACCAGGCGAATGTTTAAAGGTTAACACCATTCAATCCCGTGGTAGTTCATGGTGACATTTAACAGAAATAATAATAATATTAAAAACAAATACTAATAAACAACAAAGAGAACATTAGGTAAAGATTGTTCTAAAACTTTGAAATATGGGAACGATACTTTTAAACGTATTATACAATAACATAATAATTAATAACGTAAAAAAATCACGCCTAATGTAGTCGTTGAACATTAAACAATTTTAAAGGAGCGCTTTTCAAGGTTAATAATTACCTAACTGTTTATCGTGGAAACGCTGCACCACCGAATAAATGGACGAAGGCCGCGGGATGACATCGGTGTCGTTCAAAGGAAGGGGAAATGTTGAGGTGCAATATTGTTGAATATTTTGTTGTTTTACAAAATTTGGAGTGATAAATTTTCAATATGTGCTTGTTGCACACACTATTGGGTCATTAGGATGCTTTTTTTTTTTCGAACTGACTATGCTATTGACCTTGCAAGGCCTTTACAGCTTCACCGGGCTCCTAAGGCGAGCGCTTAACGCGCACGCAGACGATTTCATGTAGGTAACTAGCGCAAGGGTGCACGCACACATTGGCTTGAGTTGTTACCGAAATCTTAGATTTAACCTAGCTAAACTATTCTAAGCTATTCATGCATATATTCGTTTGTGAATCATAAAATTTCAATTACATGTATATCGGAAATGAAACAAACTAAACTACTGGAATTCAGTTCGAATAAGGGAAAAAATGAAACCCTTCCATCGTGTGTGTGCGTGTGCGTGTGCGTGTGCGTGTGCGTGTGCGTGTGCGTGTGCGTGTACGTGTGCGTGTGCGTGTGTATTTGCGTGTGTGTGTGTGTGTGTGTGTGCACGCACGTGTGTGGGGTCATCTCATGTGTGTACAAGTAATGTAGGTGAGTCACTGTATCCCGATAGTAACGTCACTGTATCCCAATAGTAACAATGAGTTCCATTTAGAGGGCTTCATCCGGGGACGACCTAAGCTCGAGATGTTACCGGAAGAAACGCGACATGGTATGTACGGGATCGATAGAGGGGTCCTCCTTTGCGGCGGCGCGAGGGAGAGTTACGCGAGTGTAGGCAAAATCACGTATGTTAAGAGAGTTCAAGTCTAAGTGTTGAATATCTTAATAAATTGAGACGATTAAAATTGTTTTTATTCAATTTGTATAAATAAATTGGAGTGAAATATTCTACATTTGCTTGATGTGAAAAGTTTGAGTATTATTAGTATTTAAGAGCAATATTGAGGAAGTGGTAGAGCTTATGGATACCATGTTGATCAACGTATGTTCGAATTTTGCAAGCAGTTGGAACTATTGGTGTAGGAAAACAGTACGATAGTGGCAGGAATTTACTTAATTTGAATACTTGTCGTAAAGCGTGTGTGAAGAGTGTCTGTTGGGAAGTGAGATGAGGATATGGTTGCAGCTGTACAACGTGGTGGTGGATACGGAGACGACGGGCAAGCTGCTGCTGGAGCGCGGCAACCTACAGCAGCGCACAACCTTCCTGCCGCTTAACCGCATTACGGCGCACGTGCTGGACAAGCGCACACTTCACCTCGCACAGAAAATAGTCAGTGCCGTTCTAATATTTATTCATCGAACTAGCTGACCCATGTAACTGTGTCTGCACCAAATCGGTTATCACTGGTTTCAATTGTATTTTTAAAGGCGAAAAATTTTAATAAACCTAAAACCAGATTACAACCACATCTTCGGTTTCCAATTGTGAATCTAAACTATCAAGGGACTCACTCAAACATATATTCAGATGGTATATGAGAAATCTTTAAAATAAGCCTAGAAACCGTTCGTAACATCATCAAACGAGTTCAATTAAGATAAAAACTAACCTACATATGTTGGCGATAATGTAAAAAAAGCTTGAGGGGTCTATGGATCCCCGGATGGAACAAAGTTCCTTTCCATTTTTTGTAGACGTTTACTGTACAGTCAGTATAGTTATATAGTTATTGTAGGTTATAGAGTCACACTGAAGCTATTATTGGTTTCAGCATGAATGGGTCGACTCGTCCGTGGTAGCACCACCCTCTCATAGAAAACCGACGCGAAATAACAGTGCTTGTAAAGTAGCGTTTCGTTCGGTCAGTGAGTACGCCGGAGGCCCATCTCACCTCACCTTCCCTCTCTATTCTTCCCTTCGTCCCCCATTCTCCTACGCAGGCTGGCAACGCAAGTGTGATTCTTCTGGGATTGCTAGTGTCTATGGACGGCGGTGATCGCTTAACAACAGGTGACCTGCCTGTTCGTTTGTCTCCTATATAATATTAAAAAAGAATAGTTTATAAAATATCAAGATGAGAGTTAAATTGTAACCTAAACGATAAAATATATTTATAAAACAAATAATGAAAAAGTATCTGGGCGACCTAGCGTATCTCTGTTCTTTAAAAAACATTTTTAAATGAAAATGAGCTGTTAGGTTTGCCTTAAAACATTTTTAAATTAAAATGAACTGTTAGGTTTGCCTTATGAAATTAACATTTATTTACAAAAAAAAAAAAAAAAACGAATATTAATAAGATATGAGCATTGCGTCGACTTATGAACTGTCATTTGCCTGTAACTATTCGTTTAAGAGCTAGCAACGGTTTCTGGAACGAATTTTAATAATACTTTATATGTTGTTACTGCAGTGAAGTGAACTACATGTTTTCGTATAGTCGTCTTAGTAGCGATACTAATAAGTGTGAAAGTGCTCAGCTATTATTCATCACGTGAAAATATATATACATTTTTTTTCGAACTGTCTACGCTATTGAGCTAGCAAGGTCTTAACAGCTTCACCGAACTACTAAGGCTAGCGTTTGCGGGATCAGCCAATTTTATTTGGGCAACTAGCTTAAGGGTGCACGGCTTGGGAGGTTACCTGATACATGCAATTCGTGACCTATCTTTTTTTTTAACGTGGGGAAATCCTTTATGGATACGTCACCCTCCCGGGTTATTGAAATAATAAAAAGTAAATGTATTGTGGCAGGGTGGGGGGGAGCAGAACGTGTGCCTGGCGCTAGACGCGGTGCGGTTCGAGGCGCGGCTGCGGGCGGCGCTCGCGTACGTGTTCGGCAACACGCTCGTCTGCCGCGACCTCGAGACCGCCAAGCGCGTCGCCTTCCACCCGCAGGTGCGGCGCCGCTGCGTCACCCTCGACGGCGACGTGTTCGACCCCGCCGGCACCCTCAGCGGCGGCGCTCCCGTGCGGGTACCGTACCCCCCGCACCCCCACACACCTCTACACCCACACGTACACGTACACGCGACCCCGCCCGCACCCTCAGCGGCGGCGCTCCCGTGCGGGTACCGTACCCCCCGCACCCCCACACACCTCTACACCCATAATGAACTCATCTTCCCCACACACACCTTCAAATTTGTACTATATGTCACGTCGTCGCTATAGATGTTGCACAAAGAAAGGAGCAACAACCATTAGTGCACGACTGATGTATTAGAAATAAATAATGGAATTCAATATTTTCAGGGCAGTGCAGTGCTCCTCCAACTACAGGAACTGAAGACTCTGGAGCAAGAACTACAAACTGCGGAAGCTCAGCTCGCACAGGCGACAGCTGAACTAAACTCAATGCAGCAGGCTGCCGACCAGTATACCACCATGAAACAGAGGTAACATATTTATTTTCTCTGTTAAAATTTAAATATGACGTACCTAAGCTATTAGTTCACCTGACATTAAAGGTCCATACTATATTACCCACACGAATTCAATTTTTCAGTGCCATCATCAGCCGAAATGAATAAGACAAAATAGGTAATAAAACAACAATTCAAATGAATCAAAGTATATTTTGGCACAATAGCAGTAATAGACTGAAGCAATAATAAATAATACTCTGTGGGAGTCGGTATGATACCACATATATACGCATACAAATGTTTATTGCACGTTCTATATTAATATACGTAAAATATTACATGTTAGTATGACGAACACAATATTTTGGCGAGTCCGTGGGCGGCCTGAGTATTGCGGATGGAGTGCGGCTCGCAGCCGACCGACTCCGAGCGGTCGCGAGTCCCGCTACAACTCCAATAGGCCTAACTTACGAATAGCACAAAATCAGTAATGGACTGTAACAGAAATAATACACTGGAGCAGGCCAAAATTACTACTAGGACAAATCCAGGAATAACTTGAACTTAAGTGATAAACAGACTGCAATAAGCCGCAATTAGTAATAATACGGATAAAACAATATGCCGAAGTCAGTAATAAGCCAAAACGGGAAGATTTCTTTGGGTTACCAATCTGCTTACCATCTGGTATAATGCAGACATTTTGTTGTACTAAAAAGAGTCCAACTGGAGGCAGTGTAAATACGTTTATAGATTAGGCACCGGTCTCTCAGAACAGAGTGTAGCTTATTATATATTGAATGTAAGTTGTTATTGAACAGGTATGAAGTGATGTCGCACGAGCTGGAGGTGGTGAAGTCCCGGCTGGCGAGCACGTCTCATGCTCAGCTTCACTCCGAAATTGAAACTTTACGTAATCGGGTCAGTTCAATTCCTGCACTTATAGTGCAAATGCAGAAATACTAATTAATTGTTAATTTATCTATATACATATATACTCATATGATTTCTATCGTTAGACATAGTCTTGAAGATCACCAAGGGCAGTTTTTAAATGCTCACATTTAGTAAGTTCTTGCCGTATTCATTAAGTTATCTCTTTGTTGCAAGTTTGTGCATGCTCTTGCCACTTGAAATTTTGTCTTTCCCAGAAGCGATTCAAGTTTGAGTAACTTGTTTGTTTTTAATTTCATCATGTACAGATATTTTAAGTATTAAAGGCCATTATAGGGTTGATCAATATATGAAGGATTGTGATGTCTGGAATAAATGAAGGGGAGTCATTCATTTTCTTTGGGCATTCACTAAAAATAAATGTAGTGTCTTGTCAGTTTTGTCACCTATTTTATTCTGATGAAGATTAGTAAGCGCATAAAACATCTTAATTGGTTATATTCCAAGCGCTGAAAAGCCAATTAGGTAACGGAAACTTTGTTTTGTGTTGATGCGTTGTGATTTTTAACTAAAGGTTTATCCATCATATGTTAAGCTAGCGGCAATATTTTGGTTAAGCTTAATTCAAACATTTGTGGACTGTTTCTCCGAATGTGCTAATTACGTGATATTATAGTAGAAAATGTAAGCATTCAAATTAAATTTTTTTTGAAGAATTGATTATGGAGTGAAATGGATATTTTCGTTTTTTAAATATATTTATATTTCCGTAGATTAATTGCTTAATGAAAGGTTAATGAAGGTAATTAAGTTATGCCTATGTAACGTTTTTCGCAAAGGATGGTAGCCAGATGCTAGGTGAACATATTTAGCATTAGTAGAATAATAAATGAGTAAGTCTAGAATTACCATATTACGATACACATGCAAAACAGATATTCTACGACATAGGATACAAGTGTAATATCGAGTCGTTAAATGTTTAATATGTGAGTTGAAGCGCGTAGGTAGAGAATATGAAACATTATTGAGTTGTGTAGGTTAGTATGTAGTGGCGGGAACGGTCGGTAGATGTCGTTGAAATGAATGTGAGTAGTGTGAGGTTGGGGTTGTTGCGGCGGCAGGTGTGCGCGCTGGAGGCGGGCGCGGCGGAGGCGGCGCGGGCGGGGGCGGAGGCGGAGGCGCGCGCCGCGGACCTGCAGCTCAAGCTCAGCGACATCAAGGGGCACAGGGAACGGTATGCTTCACGCACCTGCACTATTGCTTATATCAATATTCCGGTACCGCTCCTCACATTCCACACACGAGGTACTAGCGACACATATTAGAAATACATCAATGAGAATTATTATAATTATATAAATTTCATTGAAGACATAAATAGGAATTGATATTATTCATTTATTACTTGCATTACATTAACTTTATGATAATAATACATATAATAGTTTTTATTGATTCGACTACTAGCAATTCATAATAATATAAAAATATATAAATCATTTTTTTTTTAAAAGCAGTATATAATATAAATGTTTAGTACTTAGCAACTGGGTATGAATCACAATATTATTATGTATATGTGAGTGCAAAAAATGTTTATTTTAGAAATGTATATGAATCGCGTAAAGTGTTATCGATGAATAAGATATAGAAGAGTGAGGAGTGCGGTATATGTTCAGGGAGTTTAAGAAAGCAGAGGAGGGGTTGAAGAAGGCCCGCAAGGAAGCGGAGAAGCATAGTATGTCGTGGAAGGCGCGCGAGATGGAGCTGGAGACGCTGCAGCTGGAGCTCGCGGAGCTCGAGCGGGCCGTCGCGGAGGCGCGGGCCCAGCTCCGCGAGGGGGCCGCCGCCATCGCCGCGCTGCACCGCGACCTGCACCACGCGGAGGAGGAGCACGCCCGAGCGACGGTCAGCAACATACACGCACACGCACACACGCACGCACACACACACGCACGCACGCACACGCGCTCCCGCACGCACACACGCACGCACACACACACACACACACACACACACACACGCGCGCACACGCACACGCACGCACGCACACGCGCTCCCGCACGCACACACGCACGCACACACACACACGCGCGCACACGCACACGCACGCACACGCGCGCACACGCACACGCACGCACGCACGCACACGCACACGCACGCACGCACGCACACGCACACGCACACGCACACACACACACGCACACACGCACACGCACGCACACACTTGAGTGCTAGGAATAAAACCCACTTCTCCATTACATTAACCAAACAACATTCACTTTGTTATTAACATACGGCCATGACAATACAGACAGCCCGCGCTCTCATGTGCTTACTCTCTTCTGATTACATGATGTCATTCTTGGAACAACGGTAAAAACAAATGAGATGAAAACAGATTCACTTTGACATTGACACAGTAATGGCAGTCGGGGTGCACCGTACGCGGGTTCGCTCTCACTCGATTTAACTTGATAAATAGTGCCCTGTGCGTTCGAGCAGCGCCAGCTCCTGCGGCGTACTGCTAACAACGCTGTCTGCGCGCAATCATATTCCAACTCATTATCAGCCATCTCATTTTCTAGTAGAATAGTATAGGAATATTATTCGCATTTACTTTGTAATCTCGTTCTTAGTCTTAATATATGAAAATCTAATGTCATGATATTTGCCCACATTAAACTCTGAAACGATTCAACCAATTTTCATAACAGTTTTTGTAAACAATGTATAATTTAAATCTAACTTGAGATATGGGATTATTTAAACTTCGACTAGGGGTCTAATTGTTTTTCATTGCAACTTAAATAAATGTCTAAGTTGATTATTATTATTTATTGTAAGTTTCATCAGTCTCGGACTAAAAGCAATCACTTTAAACTAGTTTGTTAACAAAAACTGTGGGACCGACTGTTATGGACATACCATAAATGATACTACGTTTTAATTTTTAATTCATTTTTCAACATTATTTTATTTTATGGTGTACGTTTTTTATTCAATTCGACATCTAATAACTGAACCACAGTAACACATGGCCAGCTCAAGTAGAATTGTATATAAAAATTGTAAAATGAAGAACTCTTGTATTACTTGTTTATGTATGAATTTGATTTCAGGAAGCTGTGAACGAGATGCGAGCTCGGATCAAACAACAGAAAGCGGAGATATCGAGCCGGAACTCCAACATAGCTAAACTCGCGCTGAAGAAAGACCAGCTCGGGAAGACTAACGGCGACCTCGAGCTTAAGATCAAAGAACTTGAATACAAACTGAAAGATTTAAAAGAAGAAGTCACGGAGTCACAGAATAAGGCGAGTATTATTTTGTTTTAGTTATAATTTTTGGTCGGAAGTGAGGGTGAGAGAGGAACATGCAGTCGATTGTGTTAGGTTAAGGATAGTGAAGCATAGATAAATCGCTTTTCGGTGACTAGCGAAGTTTAGAGCGAAGAATAGATTGGTTGTTAGGCTAGACGCCGGCAATATTTGCACAGGGCGACTATTAGTCGTTTCTGGTTCTAAATCAATCATCCTCTGCCATCTAGTCCAGCCCGTTTCCTTTTGTCCGACCGTGCGGCATTTTCACGATAAGCAGTTACATAATGATTATTAACCTTAAAAAGCTTTTAAATCGTGCTATGGCTTAGTCGACTAGAAATAATGAGTCAACAATGTGGTCATCGTATCGATGTAGGAGTGCTCCGTGATCCAAAGGAATGTAAGGGGTGTCGAGTATCATCTTAAGACTTGAGACACCCAAGCCATCCTCACCTGCACGTGGTGCACCCTCAGCATCAACGAACGAGGCAATGGCGATAGCGGGGTGGTAGGGTTATACAGCCCGACTGCATAGCAACCACCATGTATATGGCAAAAAAGCCCGTCATAGTGACTCGCTTCTGCGCGTCGCGTTTCGGGATCAGCCTGTGCATATCCAGTACCGGGTGACTTTCATCATTATGGCCGGCATGACAGCGGCGACCGACGATGGATGATCTGTCTCTCGGTGGTCACCACTGTTTTTGGATTGTACTATGCTTACCATCAAGTATAGTGCAGTCACTTTGTCGTGCTTCAATAAAAAAAAAAAAACACGCGTGAGGACCTGGTGATCCACGAGCAACGCTCTGTTAGTCCTGCGTGAGAATGCGCCGCATAGCGCCTCCGGTTCCCGATGTGACCGCGACAGAAGCCGCCTGTCGGGGTATCAACATCGGCAGATGCGTACGAGGGTGATATCCTCACTCTCGCCCAGCTGATTTTAGCGGAATCACTGTCGATGGGAATGACCCGCTGGATGGCGCTGTATTCGCGCGTCCAGGAGGCTACGATGGAAGGCAAGGAGATCTCCGACGAAGCACCCCCGATGACCCCGGATGATCAAATTAGTCCATTCGGTCGAGCAACATCCTCGAGGCGGAGGCTTCCGCGACGCCTCCGCCGACCTCACCGGGCGCCATCGCGATGCCGCAGCCGAAGAGAGTTTCGGAGGATGATCGTGTGCGACGAGAAACGCCGCGCGCCTCCGCAAACGAATGCGCAGCAACGCTGTGCTCGCACCCGCACCAACGCTTGCTCCGTCGCGAGGAACACATCACGTGAAACAGACAACGAAAGAAAGTGACGGTTTATGAAATTCGTTCATATTCAGCCTAAATGGACTTCTAGTACATGTCAATCTGAATGCATACATGCATAAAACAAAATTTTACTAACTTGGCATATTTTTTTTTCTTTTTTTTTCATCAAAACGTAGCTTAAAATACACATAAAATATACTATAACTTTTAAAGTTAGCACAGAATTGGTTAAAGAGATAATATAACGATTACATGTACGTTAATCGTTATATCTCAAATATCAAACTGTACTAAGATCTGACACGAGAATATTGGGTGATTTTACGTGAAAATAGACATAGTAAAACTACTGAGAAAAAAAATCAATCTATCTCTTTAACCAATTCTGTGCCAATTTTAAAAGTTGTAGTATATTTTATACGTATTTTAAGCTACGTTTTGATGTAAAAAAATAGTTTAAAAAAATGCCAAGTTACTAAAGTTTTGTTTAGAAAAATTTACTTCCGGTTTTGAACATAAAAAGTTTTTTTGAAATTTTATTTTATTTTCAAAAAGAGCAATTATTCTTCTATACAAATCGCTGCGTTTAATATTTTATTATAAATTTGTTCAATTCGAAAAACTACAAAAAATCTAAATTTCAGATGTGACTGTTCTTAGGAGCCCATAACTTGACAAATACACGTGATAGAAAAAAAAAAATGCATTTAGATGCACATCTACTAGAAGTCCATTTAGGCTGAATATGAACGAATTTCAGAACCTCACCTTTTTTTTCGTTGTCCGCTTCACGTGAAATGCCCCACGTGTCAATCGCGACCGCAGCACCAGAGCGCGACATCGAATGCCCGGTGGCGTCGCCAACGCCATCTACGTCGCGATGGACTGCCCGCGACCAACCTGTACACGTCGATCTTAGCGCCACCATCCACGAAATCCGACCAATTAGAGTCGAGCTATACCGAACCTCAGCCACCTACGGAACCCGCCGCGAAGGCACCTCGGTGACGTTACCCACTGATCGTTGTCGAACGACTTCCCAACTCGGTTGTGCATCTCCGACGATTGGTAGATATACTGGGGCACACTCGAAACGCACGACCCTTTGGAAACAGTGTGCGCTTCATCCCGTAGGACCTCCAAGAAGACCGCATAACCAAAGAATATCTCTCCTCGCTAGAAAACCAAGGGGTGAGTTGGTTTTCGTACTCACCCCCTAACGAACGCCACCCTAAGATCGCGATACGCGGTCTACCCATGAGCACCCCCCCGGACGAGATCTCCGCGGCACTCTGAGACAGAGGTTTCGAACCGGTGGTGTACGTCCGGGAGATCAATGCGCGCCGTGGAAGACAAGGGTATATCTACCACTGTGCACTCTAGAGGACGCCTGGCCTATTTCCGGCTATATATGTACGAAACAAAGGAACTGCTACTGATGGACGTCAGAATTGAAGGGTGGCGTGGGAAGCGGGGGCCGGCACAATGCCGTCGATGTCAACAATTTCGGCATTCCTCGCACCACTGCCACCGACCGATCGCCTGTGTGAGATGTGGCCGAGCACACCCGGCACACCTCTGTGAACGACCACGCGAAGAAGCAGCCACCTGCGCTAATTGCAAAGGACCTCATCCAGCGAATGACGCCCTGTGGTGCCTAATATACGGCAAAGAAATGCGCAACCGCCGTGCGGGTACCATCATCCGGACCGGTGATACCGAGCATAGGATGTGTGACTCGACACTACCCCCGGAACTAAGGAAAAATTCCTCGAAAAAATCGAGTAACTCTCAGATTGGCAGTGAGACGATCCAGCCGCCAACGTCACAAAAGAGCAAGCAGAGGATCCTTGGACTGATTCAAGATATACTAAATCGAAGCCACGGAAACCCCGAAGCTGACGAACTATGCTGTATTCTCATAGAGGATTACAAGTTAAATTAAGGATACCCATGATGTAGCCCGCCAAATCACCGCCTTAGCACAGAATGTGCAACCCAAGGACCGATCCGTTTTCACGGGTCGCGAAAGATCAGATACTGGAAGAGGCAATACGCCTCGACACAGTATCCTCGTCCGCCCTAAAAAGGGGTGGAATGAGAAGACTCCGACGGTATCGATGTACTTCGTAGGGACTATTACCATTTTTGGTAATTATTAGGGTCGCCGGCCCATATTCCCTAATTTTATTATTTACACCCAAAAGCTAAAGAAATGAAATTTCCCTTAAAAATGGAGACAGGGAGAGAGAAGAGAATATCGCGTGGAGAAAGTTTAATGGTTTTTTTTACGTGAGGAAAATATAAACCGTGTAAATCTCTTTATTGAATTATACTCTGAGTTGAATAAAGAACCTAAGGAGGTTCGTTGCTGAGGAGAGCTCGTCGCTCCTCGTCTTGTACAATTTTTATTTGAAGTAAGGATGTGCAAATATTGGAAAACATTCGACGAACACAGTTCGATTCGATTGTAGCATTATTTGCACATCTCTACTTCGAAGTAGTTGGTAAAGGGTTATGTTGTTACGGGTAGATCCGGGCGCTGGAGGGCGAGCACGCGTGGATCGGCGCGGAGCGGCAGTACTTCGGGTGCGCTGGAGGGCTTTACGACTTCGAGTCGCGCGGCGCCCGCGACGCCGGACAGCGCTTGCAG
>JACEII010000186.1:379075-415332 GCA_014332785.1 Antheraea mylitta
TGTTTTATTTAATATTGTTCGATAATGTGTAGCTTCATATTTTCATTATTTTCTTATATAGTGTGAGCACTGAGGGTGATATATAGTTTAAAATTCCAGTTATGTGGCTGATCATAATCCCATCCCATTCGATACACTATTAGTATTCACATACATAATGTACACGTTACCTGTTACAGTAGATGATGTGCGTGTGATACAAATATTTTTGAAATAGTATTATTGTAATTTACACTAGATGTGTAATCACAATTTTAAATTTATTTAATATATTTAAAAAATGCGTGCGAAGCCGCGGGTAACAGCTAGTTAATAATAAAATTATTATCTATGAAATACATATATTACATTAATAATATATTAAAAACTAGAAATTTTACGGGTTCTCAAGTTTCTTCCATGTATTAACATTTTTTTTAATGTGAAGCACATATAGACACACTTAACTTTTAGCTTGGCTCGACGTGGCGACGCACAACAGAAACTTTGTACTGTTAACGAAATACTCAAAAACATTTGTAACCCTATCTGTATACACATAAGATTCAAATTGTTTTGTCGGACACTCGTTATACTAGTGTTACGCGGCACGTGCCGATGACCTAGCGCTCTTTGATAACTGCCGCAAAACACACCGTGCCTGCACCTAGTTGATTTTTTTTATTTAACGAAAATGCATATTTATGTAATAAAATAGGTAAACAGTCATTAGTTTATTAAACAAATTAAGGTTAGTAATACTTTATCTTTTCATCATACCATAGCTGGTTCCAGTCGTAATCTGTTCTTTTAGGCATATAAGTTATGCGAATCAATTTCGATATTTCACATCAACCAGTTATCCCGTGACGGCTCAATTTTTTATTTATTTATATATGTATATATATATAGTTTAAATTTAATTGTTCAGTAGGTATAAACACCGAGAAAGGTGAGCTACGACGGAAATATTCGACAAGATTTTAGGCGCGACAAACGTTAGTATTGTTATTATTCTGTGGTCGCGACGTGCTGTTTACTGCAATCTTACGTGTCGTTAGGTGTTTTGTATAGTCATGGAACACGCGCCTGATGACGGTAAGTGACCGGTAGGCAAATAAAATATATATTATTTCCACAAAATAATTAAAATAAGTCATTTATTAATATGTCTATTTCATACTTAATACGTTGCGTCGTTCAGTAATCGATGGCAAAGGTTTAGTTCGTCTTTTTGACACTTACATTTACATTGTTAATTATTTTAAGAGACCATCTACCCGCTATTTACCGTTAAATAAATTTTAGTATTACATCAGTGTTTGTTTGTTTTTCTGGTGGCCACCAACTGCAGGATACTTGTGGGACTTCGGAGGATTGGCAACCGCATCCAGGAGCGGTTAGCAAATACGTGATTTACCTACACTGAAGTAATCGTTCACATACTCTCACATTCCAATATATAGACACAGGCTTCCCCGTGTTTAGTTAGTCTCAAAGCGTTGAGTGAGCACGGCTATTTACACGCATGCCTCATCGTCTATATTTAATAAGGATTGACAGTGACTTACAATAATAGTTATTTGATTTGCATGCTTAAATTCTGTGTATATTCATAGCGAATGTGTTACCGAAACCCTCGCTAGTGAGGAGTAGTCGCGTTTCCTAATATATAATTATAATATAATGAAGCTCAAATCATCTAAAATGTGAGTTATCATAAGTAATTGCGCCATTCAATTCTTTAGCAGTTATCGCCAACGGACAGCGGTCGTGTTCATAAATCAGGCTCGTGGCGTCGCGTCGCTCTGCTCCACGTTATTCTTACGTAAATCATGAAAAAACCTAGCTGTTCGTCTCACTGATACACTACGTTAGCTCTTTAATACATCAATCAAATTTAACGTCCGGAAACCACTCACCCACAACGCCTATTAAAACGAGAACTAGTGTAATATATTTTTATTGGAAGACAGAATATGCGAGGTCCGTTTTTATTGTCGTCTTAATAAAGTCTAATAAACTGAATGTTCTTCACTTGATGCGAAGTACAGCTAACGCAACAGTGGCTTCTGAGAGATGACTATCCATCGATGATTGTTATTACCATGACAGGAAATAGGATAGAACAACTCTTAGGCATTTAGAAAGTAACAAGTTGGCTCTCATTATTTGTATAAATTATATGAAATTTTAATTTAGCATGATTTGAGCTCTCGAATCATTGACAAGTTGTTCCAAGTCTCTTCCACTCATTTTTCTTGTCGTAGTGGCTTATGCTTTTGTACAAATATATTGAAATTTATGATGCATGTCTGTGGCGTTGCTCTCAATGAGTAGACGTAATGACTTAATAAACAAATCTATAGTTATTCCTATATCAATTATATCCTATATCAGATATTGCTATAGCTTTATACATAAATATAGGTCTTTACCTATGAAATTGGTGTTCTGCAATACTGGTCATTTCAAATCAAAGTAATTTTTGTTTGGGTAGGAATTCTAATGTAAAATTAATTTTATTTTAAAAACATGGAATTCTTTTTCCAAAAGTAGTGATTTGTTTATTGATTAGTGTTACATTTTCACCGCATTTTAATCTTTTTTGTCATCATGGATACGTTAAAAATTCGAGTAATTATGGAGTATGAGTACCGTCGTGGCAGCAACGCGGCACAAGCGGCACGCAACATCAACGACGTTTACGGAGCTAACACTACAATCCAACGCACCATTTATTATTGGTTTGCACACTTCTGTTCTGGGAATTTCGACCTGAAAAATGAACCTCGCGGTCGTCCGAAGACTTTTGTCGACAATGACGAATTAAAGGCAATTGTGGAATGATGATACACAATCTACGGCTGAATTAGCAGCAGCTTTCGACGTTAGCGTCAAAACAATATTGATCCATTTGTGTCAAATTGGCAAGGTAAAAAAGGTTGATGCCTTGGTGCCCCACGAACTCAATGATCGCCAGCACGAAGTACGCGTTGAGACGTGCCTTGCACTGCTCAACAGACACATAAATGAAGGAATTTTGAACCGCATTGTTACCTGCGATGAAAAATGAATTCTGTTTGATAACCGCAAGCACTCAGCAAGTTGGTTGGATCCTGGTTCAGCACCTAAATAATGCTCTAAACGAAAACTTACCACTAGAAAAGTGATGGTCACTGTTTGGTGGTCTAGCGCCAGTGTGATTCATCACAGCTTCTTACCAAACGGGGTGAGCATTACTGCAGATGTGTACTGTGAAGAACTGAACACAATGATGGAGAAGCTGGCACATCTCCAACCAGCATTGCTCAATCGCTCGTCTACGCTGCTCCTGCACGACAACGCGCGACCTCATACTGCACAGCAGACGGTCTACAAGTTGCAAGAACTGGGGTTGGAAGTTCTCCGTCATCCGCCCTACTCACCAGACCTTGCGCCTACAGATTACTACTTTTTCCAGAATTTGAATAACTCCTTGGCGGGAAAAAATTTCAATACCCGAGAGGCAGTACAAAATGCCTTTGAAGAATTTGTTGCCTCCCGTCCAGCTGATTTCTTTATGAAGGGCATCAATATACTGCCACTGCGTTGGCAAAGATGCATTGATTGCATGGGTGATTACTTCGATTAATAGAAAGAAAAAAACATGAAAAAAATTCGTTTAAATTTGATCATACAAAACGGCAAATTTCATAGGTAAACACCTAATATATTAAAAAAGAAATATTTTTGCAAAAATTCTCACGTAAATCATTTTAGGAGCCGTTTCGAAGTCTGCAATAAATTGCATTACTGGTGAGCCGTGAGAAAAGCTCGTTGCATTTTTATCTCGCACCTACGTACGTACAACTCCCACTGAAAGCGTTCTCTACCTTTTATTGATGGAAATATATAATCTTCAACAATATACACTACTGATAAAACCTATTGGGAAAACATTTACAAAACTTTGAATTTTTTGAACAGATATGTTTTTAATTTTTTTTTACCGACTTTTTTTTTCGAAATGACTACGCTATTGACCCAGAAAGGTCTTAACAGCTTCACCGGACTACTAAGGCGAGCGCTTAAGGCACTCAGCCGATTTTATTTTGGCAACCAGCTCAAGGGTGCACGGCACACCTCGGCTTGGCTGTTGCCTGTTGCATGCAAAATCGCGACCTATCTTAGCTAACCTAGCTAACTATTCATATATGTATGAGTTGTTGAACCGTATATGTGTACCAAGCATACACGCCTCAACAACTCCTCCATATATTTATTATTGGAAAATTGAGAGTTTTTCAGTTCGATAAGGAAAAAGAAGTAAACCATTCCACTTTTATGTGTAAGTGTGTAGGCGTGCACGTGTATGGGGGTGATCGTGTAGTGTTGTAGCGGTGATGTATATTTGTTTGTCACCGTATCGCGCAAACAACGCACTCAAGGGCTCCCTACCGAGGGATCGAACCTAGGCTTGAGCCGCTGCCGTGCGAGGCCTAATCGGGTGTGCGGGAGCGAAATTAACCCTCAGACCACGGCGGCGTGATCTGTGGTTACGCGGGCGTGGGATTTTAAGGGAATGGCTGTAAAATAGCAAGTATATACGTTGTTTTCGTGTACCTCAAATATCTATTGTAAATATTAATTAATTCAAGTAATAAATATTATCAGATACATAATATATACAATATACATACATACATTTACAATAATATATTCATGATAATCGAAACACAGAATAAAGTAGGATTATCGTTAGTAAAGATATTTCGTTTTGTAGTTTTAGTCTATGCACATCGTGTAAAGAATCATATATACAGATAAGTAAGTGTAATGAGGACCTTTTTTTTTTTTTTTTTTTTTTTTTTTATAGAGGGGAAAATCCTACTTGGGATACGCCTCACGTTGTCGGGGGACAACGTGGGGTTATGTCGGACTCCTACCGACTAAAAACCCCTCTGCCGCTCAGCGCGTAAATGTGGACCAGGATGCGGGTGCACGACTAGCATTCCTCCACTAAAGTGTAATGAGGACCTAATTAACTATAAAAAAGATTAAGTATAGCTAGATATCTGGGTAAAAACGGCAATTTCCTTTCTCGATCGTGATTACACAATCTGCAACATATATATTTTTTTCTTTTTGTATGGCCTCTGCCTATGAAGGCAATTTTACCAATGTCAAGTGTGACAAATACACGTTTTTAACTTAATGACAAATATTCAGTGTAACATCAAATATTCCTTAGGTAGGTATACCTATACTAATAATATTATAGAGGTAAAGTTTGTGAGTTTGTGACGTAGTAGGATGTAATCTAAAGAAATACTGATCCGATTTGAAAATTCTTTCAATGTTATATAGCTCATTTATCGAGAAAGGTTATATAGGCTATACATTATCACGATAAGACCAATAGGAGCAGAGCATCAATGAAGAATGTTTCAAAATCGGGGTTTTTTCCTCTTCGCAAGCTTCCACTGCGTGATAACATTAAGCGTGATGCTCAAAGTAACTATTCCACGCGGACGAAGTCGCAGGCAGAGTCTAGTAGGTGATAGAAATGTAACTGACAATAGATACACATACTTTAGGACTACATCAAATCTTTGTGACATTATAAAAAGAGTTTGTTAGAATTTACCAGAGAATGTTCGAGATGCAATACACCTTGAAAATGTAGGTATATTGCGATGTTGTATCGATTCTGAAGGCGGCGCGACTATACTTGTTAACTGTGCCGCGGTGGTCTGTTACTATGCTCTGCACGTCGATTGATTTACAATTTTACACAACTAACGTTCAGCGGATAAGTTTTATTACTATTTCAATATAACTTACGGCGTGGCTGTCTGAAATCAGTTTGAGATATGAAACGAGTGCCTTGAAATAGTAAAACTTTTATTTCCCGAGAGTCAGGTGAGAGCTGAGATGCGAGGCAATGCTTATGCACTCTTTATGGAATTTTTACTGTTTATGAATTACACTGCTGAGTTCTGCTGTGCAATAGCAATCATTCTTATGCACAGCTATTTGTTGTAGGATTGCTGCGTTCATAACATGTATTTTTACTAGATTTGTGATAACATTGTTACGTTATACACTGCCCATTCTGAGATGTAACTGTTATAATATAATAAGTAAATGTTATAATTGAAAAATATTTTTCCCATGTAACGACACTGTACGTCCATAGGCCTTACTATAAATGCTATAAATTTTCCAGTAACGCGAATGACTATCGAAGAATATAACGAAAATGCATACCAATTAATCGAGCATCACACGCGATATCCTTAATCAAATACTTCAGTAGAATATCTGGACGATTGGTTGACAAAAAAGAAAAAAATATATATTTCTCTATTTATTTGGTCTGTGTAAATTAAACTGTAAGTGAAGTTCATGCGTCTGAGACATTACTTATGTTGAAGTATGGTTGGGGTCAGGGTAGACAAATTAACACTTGTAAGTATTTTCAATATTTAATTGGGCTGAGCTTCGCCTCACAGAAGTTTGTATATAACAAATGTGTAGATATCACCGACATCTTGCCTTTTATAGGCCGAACTATGTAAGTCAAGGCAATAATTATTTACATATAATCGTAAAAAATAATTAAAGTAATACTAAAATAATAAATAACGAACAAATTAACGTTATTTAAGCAATACAATCATTTTATACAATTACTCTTATTTATGTATCTGTAATATGTTGTGAAATGTCGACCAGCGACATCTTGCCTGTTGTAGGCCGAACTATGACAATCAAAGTAATTACTATTTCCTCATAATTCTGCATAATAATTTATGTAACACAAAACAATCAAACTATAATTCAAGTGACAAAATCAAATTAATGTTATTATTAGAGTAACACAATAATGAACTCTATAATTAATTATATCAACTATTTATAATTTATGTAATCCTCATTACGGCGGCGCTAGCGTCAGCGATCCGGTAGCGTTGTGGTATTGCTTCCCGGACGCCATTCAATGGCACCGGAGGTGGATGTTAACACTTAACTTTAAGTAAACTCAAAGATTGTTCTAATATAACTATACATACAAATTATTTTCTTGCAAGTGGCTTCCTTACATTGCATTCTATAATTTAAAGTACATGTCGGCTATCGATTTCACTTAGACATAAAAGAATATGATCGTATTTGAAAGTGCCTATAAAATGAAGTATACTAATGAGTACAAAGAGATCGATTTATTTACTCGTGAGAATTGAAATACGTTTATATGTGTGTCAAAAGAGTGGAGATAAACGGAACGATACGCGAAACGTTTCTACCTTTAGAATAAACACAGCGAATACGAAGGGAGGTAAATAAGTCGGGATCGTACGGGATTATCGGAGATCGTGGTTACAGACTGTTTGTATCGGCGATTGGTTTCGTGCAATACAACACATTCTTATCGCTCGACTGATTTCCACGCAATTAACGTTAGTGTCACGGTTACGGAAACCTTAATCGCGTAGTGAGGTTCTTAGTACAGCTTAGTGTTGTACTCATATTTAAAGCATATATATATATATTTGGTATTAGTTTAGCCTTTTGTGATGTTATTTATTTGACGCTGTCAATAATATTTTCGAAATTCTAGTTATCTGTTGAGCTCTACGTTCAGATAAATCCTTATTTCCCAAATGGACCCAAACTCCCAGAAGTCCACGAGAGGCTCGATAAGTCGCGATTTTGCATGCAACAGGCAACAGCCAAGCCGAGGTGTGCCGTGCTTCCTTGAGCTGGTTGCCATAATAAAATCGGTTGAGTGCCTTAAGCGCTCGCCTTAATGGTTCGGTGAAGCTGTTAAGACCATGCTGGGTCAATAGCGTAGTCATTTCGGAAAAAAAAGCATAGTGCCATTGTTAGATGTAATCGTTTGGGTATATAGTAGAATTGAAAGTGGTCTATGAGAAAAACGTCTGGGAACCTCACTGATACTTCATGGGGCCGAAAACAATTTATTCTTATATAATGATTCAGTTCGACAACGAACAATTTAATTCTGTTTGCGGCATGCATGTTTTATGAATGAATATGAATAAACGTGAAATTAACTGTCGTGACAGTGATAGATACATATATGCTTGATACCTAACTGTATGAAGAAATCATTATGCTTTATACTCCTTTACAACTGTTGTGTATGTTTAAGAATAATTTAATAAGTTGAATAAATGGCATATTACTAAATATCGGGTATACAATAACATATTTACTATTTTTACTATTAGATTATAAAAATACAAGTACTTTAAAACTGATTAATGTTGGGATTGATAACTACTTACCTACTTTTAATATACAAAAAAACGAGTATGACGAGTCTATAAAAGTATCTAGTTGAAGGAAATATTTCAAATCGTAATTATCAAATACATTTTTAAATTTTATTTACATTGAGTATTTATAATTTTGTACCTACTGATTACAATTTTATACCAACATATACTTGTACATGAAACTAAACAGCGATACGAATATTTATCTTATACTGATCCCGAAAAATCTAAACCGACATACTTCCTTAAATATTCATGTTTTATGTAATTATAAATGCAAAGCAAAATACTCGATTAGAGAAAAATGCAAACTTTACCATTCCGGCAATAATTGTGCTGTCAGTGCATCGTAGCGCTGAAATTAATGCATAGTAAAAACTGAAGGTTATAAAAAAGTCGTAGAGGGAATGAAACCTTTAGAAAATGAAAATTATGTTCGGTAGAGTGTTGAAAACACCGGTTTTAGTCCAATGACCGCATGTTTACGCAAAAACGGACACGGGATGGCCTGGTTTACCCCTCAGTTCGGCATTTCCATACCCCTCATATAAGGCAGACCACTAACCTGGCTTTTGTAGATCGATCTCGAGATATCCTTCAATGCACAGTTTTTTTGTCACACACACGTACACAGAATCGAAATAGGAGGTCAAAACCACAATAAGAACAATAAGATTCGGCAGCGCAAAGTTCAAATGACAGGTCACCGAGCTCAACTGCCGTTGTAGCCGTTGCGATCGCGCGAGCCCGGTATCGCGATCCACCCACATATGAAAAAATATGAAAATGCCCGAACACCGCAATTAAGCAACTTCGAACGCGGTTACTACTTAGGAAATGTTGGTTTTTGTATTTTTTTATGAAGATATTTCCCTATAATACATAAGATTGCAAGTTACCTACCCATAGACTACTAACTTGTTTATAAGTGTTGTACCGCAACTTTAATGGGAGCAGTTGGACTTACTACTACCTTGTAACAAAATTCCATAACACTAACATCATAAATATTTCCCCGTATCTCGGTTCTCACCTGACTCCCGGGAAATAAAACTTTTACTATTTCAATCCGCTAGTTTAATATCTCAAATTGATTTCGAACCGACACACCACGAAATATGATATGCCACTATATTGAAGTTGTAATAGAACCGGTTATGTAGAACGATAACCGCGCAAAGTTTAGCTTCAGTATCGTTACAGAATGTCCGTGTCGAGCTCAACAACCAAAACTGCTAACATAAACGGTAACGGAGACACGTTTACAAGAATCGCCTGTTGTAACAACGATAGAATACTCTAAGTACGCCATCTTCTATACACCCTGGTGTGTTCTTGGAAACTTTTCACACGACAACAAAGTATCGCACATTTCATAGTTGTTGGCTTTGTGTTTAGTTCTTGTCAACTTTAACTTGAATGTTACATGAATTCTCAAGGTGTAAGAAGTTTCCAACTGATCTTACAATTTTACTAAACTTATTAACATTATTTTGATTACGAATGTTTGTTTTCATTCAAGCAAACACTCCAAAGGTTGTGCTTTGCGGTTCTGTGGTCGAGGACGATGACTCTAGTGACACAAACAATTTAATTAATTTTTTATAAAGTAAATAAATAACATGTATTTATTATTTAGCTTTTATATTACATTTATATACAAAAACTTCGGTGTAGTACGTTCAAATCGTAAAACTTATTTTTCAGCCTCTTCCATTGGTAACGCTTGCGAAACCTCTTGTGATATGTACATCAAAATATATGTTATGGATTTGTATATCACAAAAGTGCTTACAGGAAAATTCTCGACAGTTTATGTCCTAACATATATACTGACCAATAGTGACTATTTTTATCTTTTATATATTTTGATAACACAATGAGTTATTTAAATATATCATCCTTACCATCTATTACCAATAATCGTTGTAGCCGCGTTTGTAGACTTAAGACGCCTTAGATGATTCGAATTTTGCCTCACTTTTGATGAGTGATATTCGTACAACATCTCGGTCCAAAACAATCCATATCCGATTAAATAGTTTATTTACGACTTTGACGAACTGTTAAGTCAAAATGCCAAATAATGGATCGGGATATTATTCCAGGCGTCTAAATCGCTCTGACACTACTCCATAACACCACTAGTACATTACACTCATGCAAAACTATTAATGTGCTGTGATTTTTCTTTCAATATTTTTAATGGATGTACAAGTTAATAACCTAATCAGTTGCTGTTATTGGAAAATCGTTTTTGTAACGTCACATGAAATAAATATAACCGTTAATTTTATTTCATTTCCAATATATTTACGAAATATTTACATCGAAAACCTCTTTTATATTTCAGAAACGACTCAGACAGATAATAAACACATATATAAATCAAGGGCCCCATTTTTGTCGCGTAAAAATTATAGTCTTATTTTTTCGTCGCCGAAAATTATCACAACCGATATCGCTTTGAAGTAAGTAATAAATCTGATGGAACTGAGGAGGTATGTAGAAATACTTTACTGGAATTGTATTCTTTTGAACTTTGATAAATAAAACTTTGTCTCTATATAAACTTGTTTTATTTTCTTCTATATCTATATCATTTTATTCGCAAATATAATGTAATTATATACTTGTATAGAATGTAGTATTATTAAAATAATATTAAGAGTATAAATGAGTCTGAATATATGATATACTTTTTTTTTTTTTTTTTTTTTACGTGGGGAAATCCCTTATGGATACCCACCCTCCCGGGGGAGAGAGTGGGATATGTCCGACTCGCACGGACTAAAACCCCACGGTGTACCGACAGACCGTGATGTTGGGGCGGCAAGGGATCGTTCTATGCTATTCCCCTTGAATAGCCGCCCCAACGGTCCACCCGGCGGAAGGTTGCCGCCGGGCTCCTACCTATAGAGAGGCAGCTGGGCACACGCCAGCTGCCCCTCCTCGTCCGCCGGATCTGTGCAATGAGGGGATGAGCCCCCCGACTGCATCCCCTCAGATCCGGCTACGGTGGCAGGAGGAGTTGGGCAAAGCGCCGCCTCCTCCTGCCAGTCCTCCTATGGTGAAGACGGTTACTGAGGGGGTCCGCCTCACGGGCCCTCTCCGCTGCCTCCTTTTGCGAGATGACTTCCTCGCAAAAGGAGGCCACTGCTCGCCACGCCTGTTCGCTACCGAGCATGGACGAGACCACGCTCGGCAGCGATAAATCCTCTCCTACCACCGCCACCAGAGTGCGGCGCTCCACCTCCCACGCAGCACACTCAGAGAGAGTGTGCTGTGCGGTATCTTCCTCAGCGCCGCACTCATGGCAGGCGGCGGTCAGCTCCCTGCGAGCGATCCGGTGCAGGTACCACCCGAAACAACCATGTCCGGTTAGCACCTGCACCAGCCTGAACGACAGGGAGCCCCATCTCCTCCCAATCCACTCCCGCAGGACCGGGCGGACGGCGTCGACGGTGTGCCTCCCGAAGCGCGCGTCCGCCAGGTCCTGCATCCACCTTCCTACAGCCTCTTCTCGCATCTCCCGCCTTTTAGCTTCTATCTCCCTGGGAGCCGGAGGCTCCCTACTACGCCTCCTCGCCGCCGTGAATTCGTACACGGCGGCGAGCACCCCAGCTTCCAGCTCCCAGGGAAGGGAGCCGGCAAGCGCAAAGGCCGCCGCCGATGATACCGTCCGGTATGCCCGGATTGCCCTCAGTGCCACCGTATGCTGCGTACTACGCAGCGCGCGCACGTTGGTGGCACCGAGAGCATCAGCCCAGACCGGTGCCCCGTAGGCGGCCATCGCCCACACGACTCCCATGAAGAGTCGACGGCACCCGGCACCTGGCCCCCCAATATTGGGGAGCAGCCGGCCGAGTGCCGCCGCCGCCCTAGCAATTCGCGGCCCGAGCCCCACAAAGTGGGGCTCAAACCGCCAGCGCCCGTCCAAGGTGAGGCCCAGATACCTCATGTGGGCACCCACCTTGATCCGGGCGCCCTCCACCATAATGTGGGCCCCAGGTGGTGGCCCCCGCCGAGGCCCATGAAAAAGTATGGCCTCGGTCTTCTCGAGGGCCACCCTGAGGCCCAACCTTCTTATGCGCCTGACCACGAGGGTTGTGGCCATCGTGGCCAGGCGCTCTACCTCTCTCCAGTCATCCCCCCGGGCTACGACTAGGGTGTCATCCGCGTAGCAGATTAGGCGCGCTCCATACGGGAGCGCGCCGCTGAGCACCCAGTCGTAGCCCATGTTCCACAGGAGCGGCCCCAGGACCGACCCCTGTGGAACGCCCCGCCTTGTAGCCCGCTGGACCATCCGTCCGTCGCCGTTGACGTATGCGACCTCCCTGTCCTCCAGGTATGCCTCCAACAGCCGCCGCAGGTACGGAGGCACTCCGAAATATCGGAGAGCCTCCCGTATGACACCATGCGGCAGGCTGTTGAAGGCGTTGGCGATGTCTAGGGACACCGCCAAGACCCTCTCCCCTTGAGAGATCGCCTCCGTCGACAGCGACTTTAGGAGGCACAGGGCGTCCACTGTGGAACGCCCTGTGCGGAAGCCGAACTGCGCGTCCGACAAATTTGGCCCCACTCCCTCCAGGTGCTGGACGACTCGGGAAGAGATGACCCTCTCCAGCACCTTCCCGACGTCGTCCAGCAGGACGAGGGGCCGATATCCAGAAGCGCAGTCCGGAGGGCGACCCTCCTTCGCCATGAGGCAGAGCCGCCCTAACTTCCAAAGCCTCGGAAACTGCCCGACCGCCAAACACCGTTCGAACAGCTCCCGAAGCCACCCCCCAAGATGGCCCAGCGCAAGGCCGAGCACTTGGCCCGGGACCCCATCAGGGCCGGGCGCTCTCCGCCGTTTGAGGAGGCGTTCAACAGCCCTCCCCATCTCCCCCTCCGTAATTAAGGGAGGACTGTCCGACACCTCCTCAACTTCCACCCGAGGCGGAGGCATGGGAGGAGCCGAGAGCGGCGGAGGGTCGGGGAATAACTCTCCCACGACCCTTGCCACCATCTCCGGCAGGAGGGACTCCGTCACCGGAGGCGCCCAGGATCGCAACTTATTGCGTACGATCCGATACGGGCGCCCCCAAGGATCCCCCTCCAGCGTCTGCAGCAGCTCCTCCCATGCTGCTTCCTTCGCCCGGCTGATGGCAGCCTGCAGGGTCTTCCTGCACTCCCTATAGCTGCCATACAGCCGGGCCTCCGCCTCGGGGTCCCGGTGCCGCCGTCGGCGGCTGCGCCCGAACAGCCGCCGGGCCGCGGTACAGGCCGCCCGGAGATCGGCGATCTCCGGCGACCACCAGTACACCGCCCGTTTGTCTGGGCGGTGTACGCTCCGCGGCATTGACGCGTCGCAAACCTCCGTGAGGGCACCACGGAGGCGAGCTGCGGACGCGTCAACATCGTCCTGCGGGGGGGGCATGGCCCATGCCTGGGCGATGGCCGCCTCTTCCGCAAGTTCACGGTTGAGGCGGCTCACCGCCCAACAAGGGAACTTCGCGCCCCTCCGGGGGCGGGTACTGATCCCGGCATGGGAGATGGAGACCTCGAACCTGATATATCGGTGGTCCGATAAGGTCTCCACCTCCTCAAGCACCCTCCACCCCCGGACACGGCGTGCGACAGACGGGGTGGCAAACGAGACGTCTACCACAGACCCCCCGTTCTGTCGCACGCACGTGTGGACGTTCCCCTGGTTGAGGAGGGACAGCCCCACTTCGGCTGCCCACTCCTCAACGGCCACGCCCCTCAGGTCCGTGGCTGCCGCTCCCCAGGTCCTCGATTTAGCATTTACATCGCCCATGAAGACCACGGGGAGCGGCGACAGCCGCCTCACAGCTCCCTGCAGAGAGCCAAGGAACGCCTCGAACTCCCACAGAGGCTTGTTAGGGGAGAAGTACACCCCCACAATGGCGTACTCCCCCCAGACGGCTGCCACAAACCCATCACCCCTCTCCCGTACCGCCAGGAGAGGCGAACCCCGGCTGGCAATCATCGCCACAGAGCCATTCCGGTCCCCAGCCCACTGTGGCTGGGAGGGAACGTAATACGGCTCCGCGGCGACCGCGAGCCCGATGCCCCACTCCGCCACTGACTGCACGAGCAAATCTTGTGCAGCGGCGGAGTGGTTGAGGTTCGCCTGGAGGAAATTGCGTATGGTGTGCTCCATTAGTGGACCATAGCAGTTTCCTCCTGCCTGGCGGCGGCCACCCTAGGGCCCACAGCGAGGGGGTCCCTTCCCTTCGTGGTGGGGGGCCGACAGTTGCGGCTCCCCATTACATGGCCCGAGGGCCTCCCGGCGTCCGCGCATATGGCGCAGCGGGCCGCCTCCGTCTTGCATTCGGCCACTTTGTGGCCCGCTGCGCCACAGCGGTAGCAACCCTCTCCTCTACTGGAGGAGGAGGGGCACAGGGGGCGGGTGTGCCCCAAGCCCATGCATTTGAAGCACCGCATGGGTCTCTCCTCCAGCAGATGGACGCGCACGACGCTCCACCCGACCAGGAGCTTGCCAGCCTCCACAAGCTTCCTGGCCGCCTCCACGGGGAGCGTCATGTGCACTGCACCAACCCCTCCCCAATTCCTTCTGATCTCTCCGACCTTGATGGCCTCCGCCTTACAGTCGGCCTTAGCCGCCACGACCGCCAATACCTCTTCCCTGGACACCGAATCGTCAAGACCGACGATTCGAATGTCCGCCTTTTTTGTGGGAACGGCGACCGTGGCGACTCCGGCCAGCGCCACCTCGAGCTCCCGGGCCAGTTCAGCGGCCTTCTCCTTGCTCTGGCCCGGCAGCTCGATTTTACGGGCCCCCGTAGCCGTCGGCCTCACCCGCACGTCGCCGATGCCCATGTCGGGCAGGACGACGTGCTCGCGCGCCTTGGTCATTACCTCCCTATAGCCAACCCCCTTGCTGGCTGCGGTGTCCTGTAAGGTCACAATGACCGCAGCCGATTGGGGGGCGGGAGGCAACTTCGGCCTGGCAGGCGGGGCTTTAGCGGTCACAGTCGGGGCCGTTGGCGCCGCGACCTGGGCCCTGGCCGCCTTCTTTTTGCGACCCACTACTGTGGACCACGCCGCCCCGTCGGTAACCACCGCTGTGACCGGTAGCTCGGCCCAGTTGAGACCCAATGGGGCCACCACGGGTGCCGGAGGTGCTCTATCCACGGCCGGCTTTGCCGCACTCTTCGTTCCGCCCTTCTTCTTTTCACCGGCCAGGGACGGACGAAGAGAGTCCTCTGGGGGGAGACGCCTCTCCAGATTCTCCACACGTGCGTTCAGCATGTTGCCGAACGACGTGCGGAGAGTATCTACAGCCTCAGTGAGGGCCTGCCGCCACTCAGGCTCCACAGGTGCAAACACAGGTGCCGGCATGGGGGGCGGAGGTGGGGGCATCACCTTTTTGGCGCTATCCTCCCGCCGCCACGCCAAGACCTCCGCCTCCAAATCATCAATCCGACGGCGGAGGGTCTTCGACTCCCTTTGGAGTTTGCGATTCTCTTCCCCCTCGGTTCGCTCAGCTAGCGACTCGACGATCTCCTGCAGGGTTCTGGCAGCGGTTTTCAACGCCCCCCTGCAACGGCCCGCCAGGTTGGTCGACTTTCTCACTGTCTCGTAGATGCAAGTGATCTGCGAGCCAGCGAGCGCCTTCAACCTCTGGGCGTCCATGAGGTCCACCTCCACCCCCTCTGACTCCACCTCGGAGCTAGGCAAGGAGCCAGCAGCCGAGCCGGCAACCGAAGCCGCTGCGGAGCCAGCAGCAGAGCCGGGAACCGACTCCGCATTTGCCACGCCACCAGCCAAGGCCCGGTCAAATGACCCGTCGGCCTCCCCCATAAGCCCCCGACCACTTCCGCGCATCCGGGCAGATCCCCTGCCGCGCGTGCTCACTTTAGGAGCCGTACCGTCCTCCACCTCCGTGTCAGAGGAGTCGACGATCTTCCCCATTCCGCTGACACCCCTAAGCCTGGTTTTCGTACCCTTTTTTGCACTCATGGTGCACTGGTGACCAAAAGGTCACACAGCGACCAAGAGGCAACAACCCACAATCCGACAGACGTGCCAAATCGAAACAAAACGCAAGAAAACAGTCCAAAAAACGAAGCCAAGTCAAAAAAAAGAAGAATAAATCCACGCCAAAGTTCAAAACAAGCCAAGTCAGGTGATAGAACAAGTCCAAAATCCGTAATCACGCCAGGTCAACAAAAAAGTTCGAAAACAACACCGAAAACCATCCATAAACGACGCAGAACCAAAGACCAACTTTTTTTTTTCCACCCTAGCTATTCATAATATATGATATACTAATTTTATTAAGCACAACCATACAACTACGAATTTGTCTGCTCTGAGGCTCAATATAAAACTTTAATAGCGGTAAAATACACCTTAACGCCACTTAAAGGCAAGTTTTAATAAAATGAATAGCGTAAAACTCTTTTTCCGTGAAAACCTATCTAAATGCATAAATCTGCATGGTAGGCTATATGGTGTTAACAGTATTTATCGATTACAGTTTTCTCAACATCCATTTTTAATTATCTCTAGATTACATTGTATTTCTAATGTGGATTCTATGTATCACTGAATAAATATATAGTACACAAAAATATGTATTAAATTGGGTGGATATTCAGGGAGGTAATACACGTTGCGTCCATGTAGATATTTAGAATAATATAACGTAGTTAATGTGCACCAGCCTTTACTACAACATTGAAAATAGCAATAGATTTTTATGCTGCAAACTTTTCTAGAATCATAGATACTAACTACTCAAATACGTGTGACAAATCTATTGATACCCGAACCGTCAACACTTCTAAAAGATCTCCAAGCATAGAATAACATTTAAAAAGAATGATACACTTTTTGCATAAGTATACTAGAGTAGTGGAGACAGCATTTTGGTCACTTTCCAACATTATACAATCTCTATATCTGGACAAGTGCAAAAAGCATTGTTTTTGCTAAAATAATAAGTCTTTTATCGTTTTATGGATATGCAATTTTTTATGTTTTTAGACTTTATTTCGAAAAATATTATAATTCTATGACAAACTACAATAACTGTAGCATCAAGTAGCGTGTTTAGATCACTGATATTATAGTTATTTGGTGATAGATATTTGACTTGATTGTAGTTAATTATATGACGAAAATAAAATGTTTTAGTAGCAAGTTATGATTGTATCATGTTTTATTATTAATGTAGTTCCTTTGTGAGAATATGGTAAATACGAGTACAATGTGATAATTTTACGTTTTCTTTGTTTGTTTGAATGCATAACATGTTTAGAGAATATTTTGACGTCATTTCATAGGCGAGCGCACCTGCATCGCTCCGTGCTTCGAGTTGAGATTTTCTTAATAAGAAAGCTTGCATGACGGGTCAAAATTCACTGCACGTGCTATAATGTTATGAAATTATTCTCTAATTATACCATGCAGTAATATAAAATGCACTGTATAGTATACCGACGTGAATCTCCAACGCTAAATACTTACTATGGCTTTTTATATTCAAACCAACTGGTTCGGTAATATTGCGCATGTTTTACATCAAACAGATAATACGAAATAGTATAAAATAATACAAAAAAACTCAAAATAAATTATGCTGTTAGATCTTTATATGATGTAAAATCACTATCAGTGCTTTCATTTATATTTGATTATTTCCGTTCTCCGTTTTTTTTAACGTGGGGAAATCCCTTATGGATACCCACCCTCTCGGGGAGAGAGTGGGTTATGTCCGATTCGCACGGATTAAAACCCCACGTGTACCGACAGACCGTGTTGTTGGGGCGGCAAGAGATCGTTTAAGCTAATCAACTTTGTAGAGCCGCCCCAACGGTCCGCCCGGCGGTAGGGCTCCTACCTATAGACTGCAGTCTGGGTACACACCAGCTACCTCCTCTCGTCCGCCGGACCTGTGCAATGAAGGCATGAGCCCCCGGCTGCATTCCCTCAGGTCCGGCTACGGTGGCGGGAGGACTGGGGCAAAGCGCCGCCTCCTCCCGCCTGTCCTCCGTTGGTGGAGAAGGCCACTTAGAGGGTCTACCTCGCGGCCCCTCTCTGCAGCTTTATTGCTCGCTACACCTCTTCGCTGCCAACGAAACCACACTCGGCAGCGACAAATCTCCCCCTACTTCTGCCAGCCTGAACGTCAGGGAGCCCCATCTCCTCCCTATCCATTCCCGCGGGACCAGGCGGACGGCGTCAACAGTGTACGTCCTGAAGCGCGTGTCCGCCAAATATTGCATCCACCTTTCTATTGCCCTCTCCCTCAGTTCCCTTCTTTTCACTCTATCTCCCTGAGAGCCAGAGGCTCCCCACTACGTTTCCTCGCCGCCCTGAATTGGTACACGGCGGTGAGAACTCTTGCCTCCAGCTCCTAAGGCAGGAAGCCGGCGAGCATAAATGCCGCCGCCGAAGACACCATTTGGTACGCCGGGATCGCCTGCACGACTCCCATATAGAGTCGACGGCACCCGGCACCCGGCCCCCCTATATTGGGGAGCAACCGGCCGAGTGCTGCCACCGCCCCAGCAATTCACGGTTCGAGCCCTGCAAAATGGAGCTCGAACAGCCAGCGCCCGTCCAGGGTGAGGCTCAGATATTTCATCTAGGCTCCAACCCTGATCCGGGCGCCCTTCACCAAAATATGGGCCCCAGGTGGAGGCCCTCGCCGAGGCCCCTGGAATAGCATGGTCTCAGTCTTCTCAAGGGCCACCCTGAGGCCCAACCTCCTTATGCGCCTAACCACGAGGGTTGTGGCCATCGTAGCCAGGCCACCTCTCTCCATTTAACAGCTTAAACTACAAAACGCAAGATTCATTAATATTTGACTGGTAGTTCCAGAGATAAGCTCGTTCAAACAAATAACATGTAAAGTTTGTCCCAACAACCATTATAACTTATTCGTGGTATGTTGGATTAACGGTGATAAAATCTCCGCTAACAGACAAATAAATCTCTGTAATAGTAATTATGTTGGAGAATTTACAATTAAACACAGATTTGCCCGACATAATTATTATTTACCACAAACACACGTTAATTCTGTGTGCATTAAAGCCAGATGACATTAATTAAAACTCATCGAGTAGGCACTACGTATGTAAATTGTTCGTTACAATCAAGTTTTACTGTGTACTGTAGTATACAACGATTTCGTAATAACATACATGTGTTTTCCATTTATGGCGTGAACTCATTCATCAATTAGATACTTCGACACTTTTCCCCTTGGAAATAAACAAGCAGGAGAACTCAGTTACATTGGGCATATATTGGCATTCGGCATATATAGGTATCCACGGTTGGACTGGTCCACAATTTAAAACCCTTAGTGACTTAGAACCACGGATCAATACCTAATTATGTATTCAGAGAAAGAAATAAGGTTATCGAATTGTCAATGGATTACTGGACTGGTTACAATATCATCATCACCTTGTAAGAGACGTGTTGCAGAACCACAGGTCTCTTTTTGAAGGAAGGTATGGGTCTACGGATCGCGCCAGCCCACGACGTATTAACGATTTCAAACTCTGGGAAATCCACAGTTATATGTTATGCTATATACAGTAGTCCTATAAGAACATTTCTTAGGATCAGGTTTCTTCACGATGTTTTTCTTCACCATCTGCCGATAGTATTACTAACATGAATTAGTACACGATTTCTAAAAAAATCGTTAGCACATATCGCAATTCGAACCTGCGTACATCAGATTGATATTTGTCGTATACTAAATAATCAGTATTTACTATATCCCATTTGAATACCTGATGACCTGCGTAGCTGTTTATAAAAATATTGCGCAGGTATATAGAAACTTCTAGAATATCTGAAAGCATGAAGTGTATTATGTTTTAGGAGTCCATATGGGTTTCCACGATTATAAGTTCTCTTATTCTCGCGTGATGTTGTTAAACCATAAGAGTGCTATATTTACACTAAATATTAATTAAAAATTATAATATTATTTGAAAAACATGCTGTTTATCATACAGATATGCTTTGTTTAAATTCAAATGCATTTTGTTCAGTCAAGGTGCCGACGAGACGTTACGCCCGTGTGACACACAACACCCGCTCCTACCCTGGCTTTTTCATTTAAGCTCACTGCTCACTGTGAGGCACGTTTCATTTGTGTGTATACAAATTACCTTTGCTAGTTTGTCTTACCATTTTTATTTATTTTAAACAATCATTTTATTATTGTTATTGTGTAGACGTGCTCTATGACTTTACTCATATATCATTTGTACTCCCTCAGTGCTCCGATACCTGATACCATGCTACACCATTTGAAAAGGTGGTGGAGCCACGCTGAAGCTATTATTGATTTCAGCATGAATGGGTCGCTTCGTCCGGGGTAGCACCACCCCTCTCACAGAAAATCGACGTGAAGTAACAGTGCTTGCATTGTTGTGTTTCGTTCGATCAGTGAGAGTACCAGAGCCCATCTCCCTTCCTCTCCTCTCTTCCTTACCCTCTCCTCTAACACTTTCTCTCCACTCCCCCAAACACAGGCTGGCAACGCACGTGCGACTCCTCTGGGGCTTCTATTGTCTATGGACGGCGGTGATCGCTTAACAACAGGTGACCCGCCTGTTCGTTTGCCTCCTATATGATATTAAAAAAAACGTTTACACGTACTTAGCGTACTTTTGAAAGAACATTGCTATGCTCCTGAAAGTCGTAGCGTGATGTTAGACAGCAGACAATCATCCTTTACGTTTAAAATCTGGCGCGTAGTCCTTGAAAGTAGCGGCTTTAAGCAAACTAAAAATAGTAAGCAATCTGTTGAACTTTATAATTATTAATATCGATTTAAAGCGTTGATTAAAAAATAAGGTATTCATTAACATATTTATAGTCCGTTGCTTTGTTCATTGGAAACATACTTATATTAAAAATTATATTCAAACTTATTGTATAAGTATAATCTTTATTTAGAGTTTTTACACATTCTAATACAGTTATGCTTCACGTGATACTTCTTCCAATAATGGTTTTCAGATATGTTATATCCCTGTTATGCATATTAAACAATAAAATATATATTTTAGCGTGGATTTATATTTTATTCCCCTCCGATAACACGCAATCTACACAATTATAATAAAAACACCAGTAAGAAATTATAACGTATGTACTACATTAAAAACGACAAATCACACACAGAGAATGCAAGTCATTTCGAGTACCGCGAGTAGCCACAGACATCGCTGATTGACTGCTTGGGATATCACGCGGTTTATGATGCGGACAGAAATGCATCGTGCTACAATATTAAATTGCATGTTTACATGTATATGCTATTCTATATCTACAGATAAAGGTAATTGTCGGTTTTTTGCTTTTTAGTGTTATCAACGCAATCAGGCAAATGTCCGAATTGAATTTGAGAATGGCATTTTGGGCATCTTAATTTATTTTAATAATTTTTATCTAAGCAAAAATATATCTTTTTAATTCTATTTTTTAGTGCTTGATTGTTATCTACGTATAATCTTATGGGCTTCTTATTATAATTGATTTTTGTTAAAGATATGACATATATGAGTTTGTTTAAAAATCTATTACATAGTGTCATTCAGTGATGTTGTTTAATTCCACACTTTTTCTGTGTTTTCGTGAGTCACATACGCCTAATAATTAATTACTATTTTGTATACACAGTACATGGACGAATAGTGCGAAAATAGTTCGTAATAATAACTTTCAAACAAGTGAATCCACGTTTACAGGTTTGTATTACTCAGCAGGAATAAATTCCCTTAATAATTAAGTAACGAAAAAAATAAATTAAATCCGTAAAGAAGTTCCCAGGAGCAGGCACTTGATAGTATTAATGGACATTCCATGTTCCAGAGACATTATTGTTTTGTCTATATACTTGTTTAGCGAAGATTTTTCTCTATATTTTATTTTTCTTCCTGTTTTTTTGTACCTACAGATAAAGAGGGTTCTTTGAATAAAACCGGAACCAAATGAATCTATTTTTATTATCGTAGTGAAAATGTTGTTATATTCATGCATATATTATAATTTGTCTGATCTGTGACTACGTTGAGTCCTGGAATTATATACTTTTTTTAATTTTTAATTCACATGTACTTAACTCGTAAATTCATATTATTTTCTAATTTTTGTACTTTTCGATAAATCCAATTCCATTTATAAACAACTAGCCTCTGCCCGCGACTTCGTTCACGTGGAATAGATACACTAACACGCAGCATTTCTCAAAAGGAAAAACATGCCGATTTTGAAACATTTTTCATCTGTGCTCCGCTCTTATGCATCTTAGCGTGATATGATATATAGCCTATAACCATTCGCGATGAATGAGCTATATAACATTGAAAGAATTATTCAAATCCGACCAGTAGTTCCTGAGATTACCCCCTACAACGCCACAACATCACAACGTCACAAACTCACAAACTTTACCTTTTTATAATATTATATATATTATTAGTATTAGTAATTAGTATTAGTATATTAGTATTCGTATAGATTATAATCTACATTATATATTTTATTTGATTTACAAATAAAACTCTGCGAGATTTTAAATGAAAAATAAAAGTTAGCATTATGATATACAATTGTTATAATCCTGCCAAATATGACTGACTGCGTTAATGTCAACTTTATAGTTGTTTAATTATTATAGGTGCTGGATTTTATTTATAAATTCTATACATATCCCATGGTAGATTAGAAAATTATCAGATACGAGATATATATAAGAGTTGTTGAGGTATGTTTGCTTAGTACACGTATATGTTTCAACAACTCATATATGTATGAATAGTTAGCTTTGGTCAGCTCAGATAGGTGGCGAATTGCACGTATCAGGCAACAGCCCAAGCCGAGGTGGGCCATGCGCCCTTGAACCAGTTGCCAAATAAAATCAGCTGAGTGCCTTAAGCGCTCGTCTTAGTATTCCGGTGAAGCTGTTAAGACCTTGCTGGGTCAATAGCGTAGTCAGATCGAAAAAAAATTAGAAACTTATTTGTTTTTAATTTTTAAAATATATTTTTAATGTTTGAAAAATTTATTTCATCAAATTAGGTTATAAGCTATATAAAAAGCTGTAGTTATATTTAAAGTTGATATGCATGTAAACATTTCTATATCTACCTAAATAGCGGTTAAAATGTTTATATTGTTTGTGGAATAATATATATTTTTTTAAACTTTAAAGCTAATACAACTTCAATTCGTTTGTGCAGAAATTTTACTAAAGTACTTACGACAAATCCACTGTGATTCCCAGGCCCGGCCATTAGTTCACGAGATTACTGACGTAAAATGAATTTTATATTTATTCAAAATCTTGGAGCGTCAGCGATCCATAATTAAATACTTAAGATCTATGCTTTAAGTTGGTTATCGTGATCTCCAGAGAGCTGATCGAGCGGTTGAAACGACTTTAGAGATGAATAATGAATGTTCAAATGAGTTTTAACAAATTTATTTTTGTACGTTCTACCGATAGGTAAACTAGAACCTTCGGTTTAATTCTAGGCGTAAACTCTTAATAAATCTAATAAAATAATGCCAAACATTCCATACTATAATTTCTCATATGATTACTGCAAATCCTTCATCTATTAAAATTATAAATAAGAAAGATTATGAGTATGAATTGTATTTTATTAATTTTGGCGAGAACAAATATATAGCTTATAAAGCGCAATATCACACGGGCTATAATTTGTGATGTTATTATTTAAATTGGCCGAAATACAACGATAAATGACAGCTGAGTTGGAAAATATTCTGCCACCTGCGCGCTTTTTCTATATATATTACGTAAACCGTTAGCGTTACATAAAGATAATGTCGTCATTTGTATAGATATAAACAGAGATGAAGTCGCGAGTGAACCATAGTATAAATGGAAACTTTCACAGCGGCAGAGATGACGAGGTGGTTTTTGAATTTTTCTATTATATTTGCTATGTTAGTGTGTATTATTTTTGGAGAGATTTAATAACTCTATTACATAATGAAAGAAACTTTGAACAAACAACAGATATACAGTGATTCAATATAAATATGACCGTATTTAATTTAATTATGAATTTTATAAAATTAAAATATAACTAAAGCACTACCATGCTAATAATTATCTATAACGAATAAATAAATAAACACATTGCTTCAAGACTATGTAAACTATAAGTATATTTATATACTTAAGTATAAGTATAATAATAATATATAAGTATATTTATACGTAAACTATAACTATAAGTATATTTAAATCTAGAAAAAAATAATTCTGATAATGTTTATTTGACGTATTTTATTTAAATATCCGAATAGATATAGTTAACAGCTTTTTTTTCTTGAACTGACTACGCTATTGGCCTTGCAAGGCCTTTACAGCTTCACCGGACTACAGTAGTTAACAGCAAGATTAAACTTTTTATTATGATCCATAATATTAAATATATAAAGTGAAAATATGCAATTATGTATGCGAGATTTTATGTAAAATATGCAATAACATTTGAATATATTTAACTATACTAAGCAATGAGTACGTAATGTATTATGAAGATATTTTTTTGGGAGTCCCAAAATGTGTACTCAAAGCATTTTTGAGGAGCGCACGAACAATAAATAAACTTAGTGAGATTTTTACAATAACACTTTGAATACATTTACATAATAATACATCGGTCCTCCTGAAAACTATACGAGCGCGCACCTTCATAAATTATCATATTAATATAATTATTCAAAATAAACTAATGAAGATTTAAAGAGAAGGTATATTTACATATAAGATTCAAGGGAACGAATCGTCGAGTCGCTCCGCGTCGCGTAAACATACACATTATGTGTAAATAACAATTATAATCAATGCCGGTATACAAGGAAATCGTCTACTTAAGTATTTACGTGCTTACTTAGTTAAGTATTCGATGGAACTAAGCCCCAGTCGAAGCTGAACTAAGCTTTTAAAATTTATAATCACCTTATAATGTGCTCGGGTTGTTTAGCGATTTTAGAGTTTGTTTTAAACTCGTTATTTGCTAATATTATGTGTTAGACGGTCATTTAGGTAAATTTTTATTTGGTTTCACAGGAACTTGCGACCATTTTTATTTGTTGTTTAAACTGACCACTAATAATTTCTTTTTTTTTTATTGAGGCACCGCAAAATGACTGTACTATGTCTGATGTTAAGCACAGTGCAATCCAAAAATAATAGCGACCACCGATTGACACACTATCCATCGCCGGTCGCCACTATTATGCCGGCTTGAAAAAAGCTGGATATCCACAGGCTGATCCCGAAACGCGACCCGCAGAAGCGAATCACTATTATGGGCTATTTCGCCATATACATACATGGTGGTTGCGATCCAGTCAGGCTGTAAAACCCTACCACCCCGCTTTCGCCATTGCCTCGTTCGTTGATCAGCAGATGACTTGGGTATCTCAAGTCTTATGATATTATTTGACACCCCTTACACCCCTAAAATTTAGCTTTAAGCTGGTATCTTTAATACTATTCTGCAGGATGTTATACGACAATAGAGCCAATGATGTTGTCATTGTATATTCAAGACATATACATTGATAAGGGTTTGATGAATGTTGTTGTATCTTGACTATGGTAGATAGTCAAGTGAACATTACATAATGACTTGCCAATGGTTCAGTTACAATGTTTGACTTTAGCGCATGCATATGTTTGTCGTACAAATAATAAGTCGCTTGACGTATTCTTGTTATGCTCTAAAGTGAATCAAATATTATTTATGCGAAGATATACAAAAAAATCGTGGCAAGAATCTTCTTAAAAGAAATGTAATTTGCAAATAGAAAATGCTGTCTGAAAAAATGAGTTCAATCGTTCAAAACAATCCGTCAGTAGTGCAGACACGCAAAATCAAGCGGCGACCTCCTCACTTAATTCAATTTAGTCCCTCCACAATGGGTCGAGCCGATGAGTTGCCCGCCTGCTCACCTCGCCGCCCCGACGCGGTTTAAGAGTCCTTTAAATCACCCCCTGACTCACCAGCTTTTGCTAAATCTAGTTACTTGTCAACTTTTCAATGATTTCTTATCTCTCACTTACATTTGACCACGTTATTTTTTTTTAAAGAATGTTTTTAGTATTTATGTGAATAAATTGTCTGATTTCCAAACGTTGCCCTTTGAAGTTGATTACTATAATTTTAATTGCTACTTACAGAAACGAAGCTGTACTATTAATATTACTAAACACATATTGTAGGATGTCGTTACAGTATTGTGATTACTTTTTGATAATAGTTGATAGTGATAACTGATCCAAAAAGGATATTTTAAAATGTTAGATTAGCGAAATGAAACAAACCCGCTGAGTGCTTAATGTTCACTGTTTTATGTTCAGTGAAAATGTATTATTTATAAAACTATATTGCTTACTAAGGTAAGATAGTAGAATGTGTACTATTGTTCGTACAGGCACGCAATGGAGTTAATATATTGCTACTTGTACAATATTTATTGATCAGCTTTTGTGTGTATCAAAGGTATAAATATTGAGATGATATGTAACAGATAAGAGTGGAACAACAGGATTCTACTTAGGAGGTACAAGAGTATGAAGATGACGTGTCAAACATTAATAAAGTATGATGCTAAACTATACTATAAAAATGAAAATAACTATTTCAGTTTTCTTTCTCATTTAGATATGGGTTCAATAGAATCAGGCCTTTTTTGTCTTTTTTGGGGGCATGCTTATTTTAAAAAGTTGTAAGTCCATAATTTCCCTGTCCCTTGCCACTGTGTTTTGAGAGAATAATGTTATTTTGGTTAGTTGTGATATATAATAGTAAGATACTGTTCTAAAATATTCAGTATGAAAACCAATAAAAATCACTAGAAATTCATAGATTTAGTTTGCTTTCCATACATTAAAATAAGTTTTATTCAATTCAGTCTTAAACTATAAGTACAATCTTTTTATTAGAGAAATCGAATAGCGTTTAATTTTTTGTTAAATTCCGACTTTGATATTTATAGTGGCCTACGTCCGACCTCTAACTAAAGGGACAAACTGCGACGCGGTACCTGTTTAGGAAAGATAGATTACATGACTAACAATGAAATTATATAACAAGATCTATATATATGTTTCTATATGTATAAAAATTAGGAATTCACGAAAATATAAAATATGTATTTATGCGAGACAATCCCGACACTAGCGAAACTTCTTAATAGCTTTTAAGAGATTATCAACTGAAATACAGACGTCTACAGTCTATAGTGTTTTTGATCAAATGAAAGTTCTGCCTTTTACGCAAAATTGGACTAGAAAAGTAAAACCTATAAATCAGGGCTTGGTAAGTTAAACAAGAAAGTTTAAGCATTCTTAGAAAGTACCTGATTAAAATAGATCATTTATTCCTGCTTTTAGAGAATTCATTATACTAAGAAATATGTATAGTTCAGAATAATTTAACTTACATTGCAGTTATTCCTTATCTTATTATTAAATTTTTTTGCCCCTACTTTAGTTTGCTAGTTTAGCGTAAAATTAACGATTTTTTTTAATTTTACAGATAACTGTACCCGACGTTTTTACTTTCATTTGATTTTCTGTATTTTGATTATATCAATGGAGTTAGATAGGCTAACATTAATTTCCTTATGAAGCAAGAATGACTGAGCTACTTAGCGTGGTAATTCGTTGATATAGGCATTTACAATTCGGCTATTCTCATTTGTGTTCGGCTCTCGTGGGGTGATAATCTCGCCCTGGGTCCTCGATACCCCGCGCCGCATCTCCTGATCTGCGCGCACTGTTACTTCGATCTGAATTTACGTACATTCTGATCTATATTTTGTATTATAACCGCTCCATTATTAAGGGTCGTAGCATGATGTTAGCCTATAATTTTTGAAAATAAAATTGGCTACAAAAATTAAAAAGAAATTTTCATATTGGACTGAGAGTTCCAGAGATTATCGTTTTCAAATAAGTGTTCCCTTGAGCTTTATTATAGATAGTTGTATTTTTTTTCTTAAAAAAATAAGTAACTAAATTCGTGAATGATGATTACATTATAAGATTACTTTGATGTTGGCAAATAATATAATCCATTTAAAAGACAAAAAATCCTTTTTTATTTTATTAAAGTGAAAATAGGTTCGACTAAATGTCACAGAAAATTGCGTACAAAAGCATTTTGCGAAAATCGACTGTTAATAAATTTTAGGCCGCCTAGTTCATCAGCCTTGAGTTATATAACTGAATTACGAGACCTGCCTCGTTTAACTCGCCTACTAAAATGTTAGCGAACTCTTTTAAAAGCCTTTGTTACAATAGTTGTAATATCATTGATAACATGAACAAGTGACGTCACTTTGCCTTAAAGAAAGTGCAATATAGTGTTTTTGGCGGGACCTTAGTGTGTCATGTGGTGGCTATTATATTTTATTCATAATGTTGTGTTATTTGACTCTGTACTTTGTTATATTGGCAACATTATATATGACATAATATAAATCGGTTGTTATGCACAAATGAAGTGAAGCATGAATTTTGAGATGATACAAAAATTCTCTGGGAATATGTAAGAAGAGAGGTCGCTTGTTATAACATTGAAATTATCGCAAGAGACTTGTAATACTTACAAGTATTAGTAATGTTGACATTGGCAGTAATAACGCAGAAGATGTCAATAACAAAATAAGAAAAATAAAGTATATATTAAAATGGTGAGCAACGAAGAAATTATAATTCATTATCATCTCTCGGCAACTCCGTTCACATTGGTCGATACTGAAACGCCACAATTTAAAATAGTCACTATAACGTTGTTATCAATCTAATAATTATATTTTGTAAACGTGCTGTATAAGTAATTAATTGTTTACAGGTGTTTGATTTCACAACCAATATGTTTACCTTGGAAGGAAGCCGAAACAAACTCAAGGATCATTGTTATCTTGTACGGTATCAGTATTGTAGTTTGTTGTGGTGCGAGGAGCAAAGCTTATAGATATTACGATTCTGAAAAGGATAGTTGTTTTTTACTATTTATTACCTAAAATAGAATATTTTTGTAGAAGCCTTTGTATAGGATGGGGTACGATAGAGCTTGAATTAAATGTCGACAAATTTTCGAGAATTTTCAGAAGTATTGTATTCTTACGCTTTTGTTTTTTTAAGTTTTTTTCCCGATTTTTTAATTGACTGCCTGTATTCCGACTTTTAAATGAAATGTGCTATTTGAACTTGGAAAATCAATAAAACTGAATTTTCAATTATATTTGACACGTGAACACGTGTAGCAAACGTTTTCTAAACAAAGAGGATTATAGTATAAAGATACTATAGTAATAATTGCATTCACAAAGAAAATATGTATTAGAAAATTTAGATTTCAATTAAGTATAAGAACAAAAAAATGTTTAACATTAGTTTGATTTGAATTCAGTTACAATGAAGTTTTAGAAATGAAACCAAAGACTCAACTTTTAAAGTGCAATATCATATAATTTAAATTTCAAAGGTATTAAAAGATTTTTTATATTTATATTTTTATATTTCTATAAAAATTTTTATTAATTAAAAAAAAAACTATAATTTTTATCTATATCGGCCGTGCATAGCGTTTCAGTTGTAACATAAGTATATATTTGAATTAAAAAAAATATATATATTCGTAGTTATTTATCTTAATATAATAGAATGTTTGTATAGACGCAAATATATTACATGCATGTATGCATACATGAATAGTTATCTCGCTTAAATAGTTAGTTTCCACCTATCCAAATCGACGTTAGGCTACCTTATCTGCTTTTAGCTAGTTGCCATTTCGGCTGAGTATCTTTGGTACTAACCAACGAGCATGGTGAAATTGTGAAGGTTTTAATCAAAAGTCTTCATCAGTTCGAATAAATTAGTTCTTTTAATGTTTTTCTGTTATTCAGATATCCCAAAATTTAAATAAACACCTAAAACTATGAAACAATACTTTTGTTATGTGTATATAGTCTCAGTTTTCGGTGAGTATTATTTTTAAACACATTTTTATTTAAGTTACTAATAAAGTAGGTTTTTAGTTCAGTGATAGATTTTTTGTCAGTCTTTTTTTACAAGCGACAGTAAAATGGATAAGATATAAAACTTCACCATAAAAAACATGTACCTCAACTTATGGGTTATACCATGTTCGAGTTTTTCAACATCAGATATACTTAGTTCCATTTTTTTTAACTTAAAGTTGTAGCGTTTAATATCAAATTTAATATGGAGTTAAATCACAGATGTCGCGTAAGACCGTAAGTTTCCGTAGTTGATAGTGTGTTCGGACACAGCGTCGATGAACGTACATAGATTGGAATCTTTGCAACCAAGTCGGAACTCCTTGTGGTGGAAAATACTGTGATGAAGCCTTAGCATGGTGATACGGATTTTTAAGTCCGCCTGGCTAGCCCCCACTCTCTAGTTGAAACTCTGTCGGCAAGCACCTGTTGGTGAGTTCCGGCAGCTGTAATTGACAGCCGGTCCCCTCTAGGTTCGCGATGTCGAACATCTTAGATCAAATCGTTATTTAACAAGAGATGAGATTGTGACCAAACTTTAAAATGTATAGTGTATAAAATAAAAATAAAATCTAGATGATCTGGTATTGAAGCATTGAAGCTGCGAAAAGATCCCTACACATGGTAGCCATTACATATTCAACAGGTAGTGAACACGATGATGTAAACAAAAACCCACCAACATGTTATGGATTTTCTTTACTTAAATTGACAACGAGTTCACTTCACGGTGCTTTTTTTTCTTTTCTTTTTTTCTCGAACTGACTACGCTATTGACCTAGCAAGGTCTTAACAGCTTCACCGGACTACTAAGGCGAGCGCTTAAGGCACTCAGCCGATTTTATATTGGCAACCAGCTCAAGGGTGCACGGCACACCTCGGCTTGGCTGTTGCCCGTTGCATGCAAAATCGCGACCTATCTTAGCAAACCTAGCTAACTATTCATACATATTTGAGTTGTTGAAACGTATATGTGTACCAAGGATATCCGCCTCAACAACTCCTCCATGTATTTTTATCGAAAATTTGAGTTTTTCAGTTCGATAAGGGAAAATAAATTACCAAAAATAACCCTTCCACCAAGATTTGTAGCGTGTAGGCGTGCACGTGTGTGGAGGTGATCGTGTAGTGTTGTAGCAGTGATGTATGGGTGTGTCACCGTATCGCGCAAGCAACGCACTCAAGGGCTCCCTACCGAGGGATCGAACCTAGGCTTGAGCCGCTGTCGTGGGAGCTCTAATCGGGTGTGCGGGAGCAAAATAAACCCCCAGACCGCGGCGGCGCGATCTGTGGTTACGCGGGCGTGGGCGTCAGCACGCTCTGTTACGAGGGACAGGCTGGTACTGATTGTTCGCTGACGTGATATCGTCGGGAGAATCGGTAAAAATATGTCGCGGACATCTTCTATATCGCCCAGCGTTGGGTACGGGTTCGTAGTTTGCGGCGGATACCACTAACGAACTGGGATGAATCGCGGCTCGCTCGAAATAACACTTCACGGTGCCAATATTGGATTAATTTTTATAGTACAATGCGGTCACACAAAGAGCTCATTGGGTAATACTATTGGATGTGTAAATAAACAAAAGTGTGTTTTGGGAGAGAATGGTGTTAAAGTAAGCGACAAGATTATAACAAGATTGAAGGTTTATAATAGAAAAAGGTAAGCGATGTTAACTGTATTTCTCTTACACTTAAGTCTAAAGATATGAATTTAATTCATTTGGTATGTATAATGCATTAAGAACCTCAAGTCGATGTAAGTAAATATCTACCTTATTAAATTAATAATGTGATAATCGTTTCATAGTCTCTTTTCTATAGTTCCTCAATTCCAATTACTTAAGAGTCATTAGTCCCGTCCCGTCCGGTGATGAGTAGCCATAATAAACTGAAAAAATATATTAGGATAAATAGAATAATAAAAAATGTACCAAAAATATTAAAATTAGAAATAAGAATCGATCAATAGCAACATTAGTAAATGAAAAATCATTACTAAGAGAAAAATTAGCAAATTTGAAATCACAGTTCTTGGAACATCAGGTTGTATACAGCAATGACATCCAGCGCTTACAGGCTGATTTACAAATGAAGGAAGATAATATTAAATCCATTTTATCTTCATACAATTGCTCACAAAACCAGTTATGTGAACAAATTATGTCTACAAAAGTTTTCATGGAATCTGTTGCGGACAATATAACAACTCAACAATCCAGCAGCAACTTTATACCTACAGACTTTACCTGTGGGTTAGATTCCATGCACCCTGAGAAGTGTATGAGTGACATTACATCTGAAATTAATTGCTCTCATTCACAACAAAAATTACAACAAGGTACATTTAGAAATAATGCTCTTGGGGGTGCTGATGTCAGTGTTGTTGCAAAAACAATAGTTTTCAGTGATAGGATAGGTAGGGGTATGGGGTCTATGCTGGCACAATCTTTAAATGAAAGTATTATTAATTATTGTATGCCTGGTGCCTCATATAATCAAATAATTAAAAAAGTTTTGAACACAGACTTTGACAAACAATGTAACATTGTCATTTTAGTAGGGGACAGCTCTGATATAAAAAAAAAATGATTTGTATAAGACATCAGAAAAGCTGTTACAGTTGAATGTGAGAAGCATAATGTTGTGTGCCTTCCCATATTCAATTTCCCTTTCAGAAAAAAAAACAATAACATTCACATTTTAAATACATTATTGTATAATTTTACATGGCGTCATAGAGACAAATTTATATTTTTCGACATTAATAAATTTATTAATAATTATACAATAACGCAGGATAGTATGTATCATCCCAAGAAATATAAACGTGACATAGCTACATTGATAGCTTATAATATTAATATGTTAAGTGACTCAGCGGTATCATCTAGTTCATCTAATGATACTGTGGTTAAATTTTTAAACTAGTACATAAGACAAAGGAGCAGTGTAATATCACATTGTATCATCAAAATATTAATCGCTTCTCCGGCAAAATATTAGATATAGAATTATTATTAAACAGAGAGAGACTAGATATATTATGTTTCACAGAAACATGGCTTAAACCTAATAAAATGTTATTTAATGTACCTCATTTTTCAGTTGCCAGTGTTTTTAATAGAACAATCACTGTCGGTGGTGTTTGTATTATATTATTTAAAAATAATTTAAAATATAAAGAGAGAAAAGATATATGTAGTCTCTCAATAGATCGTATTTGTGAAGTGGCATGTGCAGAGATGGATAAATTAATCATTCTCTGTATTTATAGACCTCCATCATCAAGTATTCACCAATTCTTACAAAAAATGGAGGAAATTCTTATAAAAATATTTAATAGTAATAAGAAAGTTTTAATCTGTGGTGACTTTAATATAGATATTTTAAACGCGTCGCCAGAGGTCACTATGTTCACATCGTTACTTAGGTCGTTTAATCTGCATCCTCTTTTTAATAAGCCAACCAGATGTACGTCTCAAACTGCATCTTGTATTGATAACGTTTTTACTGACTTCAAGACCACTGGCGGTAGTATTGTTACTGGGGTACGGTCTGATCACAAAGGACTCCTTGTTAAAATTAATTGTGATAAACCTAGCAGTGACTATAAGAAAACAACTAGGCTTATATCCAAAACTAGATTAGGTCTTTTAAATTATAATATTGCACAAAATTTATCTTTCAAGAATTTTATTAATCAAGATCCAGATAGTGACTATGACAGCTTATTTAATATCATAAGCACTGAATTTAATAAACATTGCCCAAGAAAGCTTATTAGTGTAAAGAAAGTAAAAAAATTTAGTGAATGGGCAACTACAGGTATAAAAATAAGTAGAGATCGTTTGTATGATCTATATTATAAGAGGTCACTAACAAATAGTGAATCATTTCATGCTTATGTTAGGAATTATTCTTAAATTTTTAAACGTGTTTGTTTAGCTGCCAAAGCAAAATTTTTAGGGAACAAAATTCTCGAGTCTAGAAATAAGACCAAGACTGTCTGGCATATAATAAATAAAGAATTAGGAAAAAATAAAATAAATGATGACTCATTTAATCTAAGTGTCGACGGAGTACGAATTTCAAACAGTTCAGAGGTAGCAACTGTTTTCCAAGATTATTTCACTAATATACCTTCACAAACAACAATGAGTATAACATCATCAGCTCAGGGTGCCGCAGCTCTTTTAAAGAATATAAGTGCACCTACAAATTCAAAATTTAAATTCTCATCTATTAGTGCAGGTGAAATAATAAGGACATTTAAACAATTAAATTTAAAACACACCGAAGACATGGGGAATGTCGGTAACAGTAATACAGTCCTTAATCGTCACTATTTCACCACATTTGGCTAATATATTTAATCAATGTATATTAAAAGGAACCTTCCCTAATCTAATGAAAGTAAGCAAAGTGGTTCCTTTGTTTAAATCAGGTAGCAGAAGTAGTCTTGGAAATTATAGACCTATTTCTGTACTTCCGTCAATAAGTAAAATTTTTGAAAAGATAATGCTTAAACAATTGGTAGAATATTTTACAGTGCAAAAGTTTCTAGATGGTCGACAGTTTGGTTTCACAAAATCGAAATCTACTACTGACGCTGGTGCAACGCTCATAAATCATATATTGGGAGCCTGGGAGGATTCGCAGGATGCAATTGGTATGTTCTGCGATTTATCTAAGGCATTTGATTGCGTTGACCATAGTAAGCTTATTCTTAAATTAAAACATTATGGTATTTGTGGATCTTCTCTCGACCTTCTAGTCTCATATTTAAAAGATCGCTGTCAAAAAGTTAATATACATGGGGTAACCTCAGCGGGATCATTTGCGCGAATTGGTGTACCACAGGGGTCTATTTTAGGGCCGTTCTTGTTTTTAATATATATAAACGATCTACCGCTAGTGGTTAACAATTCTGCTGACATGGTGCTTTTTGCAGATGATACTTCTCTAATATTTAAAGTGAAAAGGATAGATTCAGAGATTGGGCATCTGAATAATACTTTAAATGAAATTTGTCATTGGTTTGCGTTGAATAATTTATTGTTAAATGCAGAAAAAACAAAATGTATAAGATTTACTTTACCCAATGTTAGACAGGTTGATAGTAGATTCAAGATCGAAGGGAATCTAGTAGGGTTAGTTGACAATACTGTATTCTTGGGAATTACATTAGATTCCAAATTACAATGGGGCCCTCACATTAAAAAAATGGCGAGCAGATTAAGTTCTGCTGCATTCGCAATACGCAAAATTCGCCAGCTTACAGATATTGCCACTGCTAGGTTAGTCTACTTCGCTTACTTCCATAGCATAATGTCTTACGGTATTCTGCTGTGGGGTACGGCTGCTGAGGTAGACACCATATTTTTATTACAAAAACGGGCAGTTCGAGCAATATATAATATGGGACCTCGCGAATCATTTTTTTTTTTTTAATTTCATCAAAGGAGGCAAACGAACTGGTGGGTCACGTGATGTTAAGTGATCACCACCGTCCATAGACACTAGCGACATCAGGGACGTCGCAAGTGCGTTGCCAGCCCGTATATGAGAGAAGGGAGAGGGGAAGGAAAAGGAAAGAAGGAAAGAGGAAGGGACGTGGGCCTCCGGCTCTCTCACTGACCGAACGAAACACAACAATGCAAGCACTGTTATTTCACGTCGGTTATCTGTGAGAGGGGTGGTACTTCCCCGGAGGAGCCGACCCATTCATGCTGAAACCAAAAATAGCTTCAGCGCAGCTCTACCACCTACAATCATTAAAAACGAAATTCCAGGAATTCGGTATCTTAACTCTACCCTCCCAATACATTCTTGATAATTTAATGTATGTCCGTAAAAACTTTGAAAAACTGAATTTAGTAAAAGACCGGCATAATG
>JACEII010000187.1:0-46061 GCA_014332785.1 Antheraea mylitta
TATATATATATATATATATATATATGTATGTAATATATATACATATATATATATATATATATATATATAATGATGATGATGATGATATAGACATACATAATATATAAACAACATCTGCTATATATCATAATGCTTACTTATAAAACTATATAGGTGTAAAGTTGAAACTGAAAAAGTTATTTTCATTTTTCAATCTCTGTCATTGCAATAATGTCAGTTCCATTTTTTTTACAAAATTAATACTTTCTATTACAGTCAATGAGGTTCTTGGAATGAAAGTAAGATAAACTATTTGGACTTTTTGATGTACTAGCCGACATCCGTGACTTCATCTACGCCAGTTAACAAATCGCTAAATGCTAAACATATTAAATTATACATATAATATATTAATTATATTTATTGTTATTATTATTAATTACTCATATTTTATTAAAACTGTTTATTATATTAAGCGAAGATAGCATGGTATTTTTAAAGTTAGGACCAACTATACAGAAAGAGCAAAAGAAAATCGAAATCTATGCCTTTTGAGTGTCGTGCACATAACTTCAGATATTTATCACGTTATTTATATAGAAGATGGAAAGATGAGAAAGATTCTTAAAGTAATATTAACTTATGCTAAAAATACACCTGTCCAGAGAACCTAATTGTTATTTAATTTAGGAAGTTTTCTAATGGAAATTTTAATCCCATAGAAGAGTTTAGATTGTACGTTAAAATTGCATTTTTTTAAATTAATTTCCAAAGAATTCACCTTAATGCACAACCGCAATCTACGGGTGTACAAGCACATGGATTCTCCTCAAACTCGCCCTCATCATCTGACATAAACTGATTCACTAGACCCTGCAACATAAATTCAAAATTCTTAGCAAAATTGTTTTGCAAAACACTATAGGTGTGAGGGACGGGACCCCAGTACCTACAACCGGGCCCAATCGTAGGCGCTAGGGGTAGGAGGTGTAGAAAGAGAAGGAGAGGGGTAGGGTGAGCAGTAGAGAGGAAGGATCCGGGACGCTGGCGGGCAACACCAAACTGCACGTTCGCTTTGATACTCCGGTCGTAATATACACACAGTCAGGAGGGGAGTTTATTTATACTCACAACACACAATGTACTTACAACAGTGCTTACACTATACGATACAAACACTCGCCATACAGTGCTCTCTGTACAGGGGTACAGGTCGCAGACACTAGGCAGGCCGGTAGCGAAGCGATCAGACCACGTGATAGTTAATTCTGCCTGTAGAGGGGCAGCAACTCATTATGCAGTGATGACTCGAAGCAGACTCGAAGAGCGAGACGACGTGTTGATACGATGAGCGAAGACGCGATGTACACGATGAACGATGACTCGATAAACCTGATGAACACGTCGACACGATGATCCCGAAGAATTCCGAAGGCACTCGAAGACTTTCGACAATTACGATTGACTATCCGTTCGTATAGAGATGGTCTGATTGCTATGAACCTGCCACCATTTGTACCGACCCCAATGAGCCTAAGTAGTCGGAGGATATACCTTAATGAGAGCTGCGGCGGCTCTAACAAGCTTTGAACATTACTATTCTTATTTTTACTATGATTTCGTTACATTTCTCGAAATATCTCGTAAACTATAAATTACATCTATATATGTGATACATGGCTAGATTTGTTTCTAAAAGTTCTATACTATGCAATAATTGCCTTAATTATATATAAAATACCGAAAAAAGTTACGACAAAAACATACACATATGATTGACAAAAACATGATTTTACGTCAATATTTATATTTTACAATTTTTACTTTGGCCTTTCCAAATATTTTAATTATACATAATCATTATATTTTTCAATTATATGATATTCTAAATACGTTTCACATAAAATTGACATAAATTTCGACACTTTACGTAATGTGATTTATAAATGTTCATTTCTACAAATATCAATATTTTATCCTAATTTTTGTGCCTACACATACATGCCTGTCTCTATAAAAACAATTAATATTACTCAATTAATACGATATCTTATCTAATTATATAAAAAACGCAAATTATTGCCCAAAAAATCCGTTCAAAATGATCCTCATAATACATTACGCGTCGTCAGATCGATACGCCGTGGTAGCCTTCTCAGCCTACTCCTAATGTGAACGGGCGAGGTAACTGTTCAAAACGTATTGCCTTTTTTAGTAGTTAACTACGCAGCTCGTTAATACGAGCCGGTCCTTGAGTTTATGTCCACTTTTCAGAGGTTGGTTATCAATTTTCTTGTTGGTTGTCTTGGTTCAAAATGATTAACTTGTGTTAGCTATCCTCCTCCGGGGTGGCCAGGTTGCGTGGCGACGGCTTAGTTCGACGATCTGGCGGCTGTGCGTGGAGTGGAGCGATCTCCCTGACTAATGAGAACGTCGCAGCGTTCGCCCGTCGGAACACGGCTGTGGTAAGTCTTGTTGTAAAGCCGTCGAGATCTTCCCTTTTTAGATCCTTCGTGATAGTAGCATTCCTAACGTATCTAGCCGCCCCTACGATCGTCCGTAGGCTCGACCGTTTCTGGACATGTAGGCGCTCTTTTTGGTAATTCAATATGTAGGCGTACAATGCCGGTCGCGTATGTTAAACGGGTTCTTATGTACGTCTTGTATATAGCTAGCTTTGATCTTAGGGGTAATCTGGATGCTAGAATCGGTCGGAGCTGAGCTCTCGTGGCTTTTGCACGTCCTACTAAAGAGACGACGTACTTGACAAATCTCATTTGTGCATCTATGTGGACTTCCAGGTAGTTGGCATGTCTCAGCCATGGCACGCTTTCCCCCTGCAGAAGTAATGGCGTCGGATACGGGTGTACACCCGCGATGAACGCCTGCGCTTTGGCGATATTGACCGACATTCTCTAACGATCTAGGCAGTCGGGCAGAGCCGCCATAGTCGGACGCAGATAATCTGCGGCGTATTTTTTGTTTGATGAGAACGCAAAATACGACGCATCATCCACGAACAGCGCTAGCTCTGCTAGGCCGACCCGGAGCATGTCGTTGGTATATCGCGCATAAAGCACAGGCGACAGGCAGCTGCCTTGGGTATCCCACCGCAAACGTGGCATTCCGTAGAGGATACCCCCTCGACCGCCACTACCACTCGGCGAACCCTCAGGTAGGATGCCAATACATGGACAATTTTCCTGCCCTCCCTCATGCCATACCTTATCGAATGCCTTCTCAATATCCAGGAAAACTGCCGCAAAGTAGTGTCCTCTATTGGCACTTTCCGACATCTTGTGGAAAACCCTGCATAATTGCAGAGTGGTGGAATACTGTGAGCGAAAACCGAACTAATCGTCTCTTGGTGGTAGGAGAGAAGTCAGGTGTCGCTGCAGAATCTTCTCGAACTCTTTTGAGATGGTGCTCAAGAGAGTTATCGGTCGATAATTGTCGGGTTTTCTCACGTCCTTCCCGGGTTTTGGTATTATTATGACGCGTCCGGTTTCCCATAATGTAGGAAAATATCCCGTGCGCAGAATGCCCGTAAACAGTGCGGCGACGGTATTAGCCGATGGGTGGTGAATCGCTGCGTTGGTAATACGATCCGCGCCCGGTGCTTTCTTGATCTTCAGTGTGTTAATAACTTTCTTGACTTAGGCCGGAGAGACGAAGGCCGGAGTTTCGTCGTTCTGCATAGGATCTTCAAGAAAGTTACGTAGATGCAAGTTCATTATTTCTTCACGTTCTGCGTTCCTGACCGGGTTTGGGAAGAATTGACGCTCTAAATGGTCTGCGAAAATTTCCGCACGGTCAATTGCATGGAAACGCAGGTAACTATCGGCGTCAATCAGGGGTTTTATTGGCTGCTTCTCCGCGGGTAATTGTTTGCATAGACGGTGGATAGAGGGCATATTCCCGTCTATGGACTCGATATGACATTCTCATAACTCAGTGGCGTGGTTGTCTAAGGCGTTCTTGATACACTCAGCCAGGTTATTGAGCCTAGTTTTCTGGAAAAGGCAGCGTGTTCTATGCCTCTGTCTCCACAGCGACCTCTTTTCTGCGATAAGTGTTTGGATTCGCACGGGTAGAAGGCGTTGTCTTCCACTTGTGCGTCCAATATGCGACGATGTTGTGGTCGTGGCCTCGAGGAGAATACTGCTTATGCAGTCGCATAGTTTGTTTGCTAAATGCTTGACGTCCTCGGCCGTCAAGGTAGGTATCGACCAAGTATTTTCGTGGAGTTCTCTCGTGAAGTTATTCCAGTCAATTTTGTTATGTTTTACAGGAGCCAGAACGCGTGTAGTCTCTTGCGTGATTATTAGCAGGAACGGCCTGTAATCTGATGGGAGGTCTAGCAATACCTCCTGTGTAGGTGAATTCTGGAGTCCTTTATGAACTGTGATGTCTGACACGTCCTCGGTTGCATATCCATAATAAGTGGGTTGGTCGGGACCCTCTATGTTGTAGTCATATAGAAAGGCATCATTATATAGTTCTAGCCCGTGTGGGCAGGTGCGAAGACCGATACGCGACGCACGCGCCAATACATATTCATTAATTCGATGCGTCGCTAACAATAGGTATATTCTGTTTAAAGCGCTTGTTCTAAACAAATTATTCGAATTATGATTATATTATATAATATATAATATATATATATAATATAATATATAATATATTAATGGATTATCTGCAATGAGTGTATCATCTTGTAATCCTCATCATGTTGACAAAATGCAAATTTTATACATTCCAAAAAAAAATAATCTGCGTTTTCGGCCACAGCGACTGCTTCAACTTCGACGGTCATGTTCTTTCATACAGCTTATATAGCCTATTCTCTTGCGAAATGTTCGTGCACATAGTGTACAAGTTAGAACTCCATTCTAATAGGTGTATTTGGTGGTCGGACTTTTAATCTATCACGTCTAATATCAAATGCAGTGTAGATGTTTTTCGTAAATTTGCACTCTAGTTGCTACATAAGCTCTCCATTCTGAACGTTTAGTCAAAAACAAAATATCTTTTATTCAATTTGGGCCCTGCGAAGGCGCTTATGAGTGTCAAAACTACCATCGGTTTGAAAAACCACCCACTCATCGAGAAGAACAGAAAAGAAAATCGATCTGATTTATCTCTTCATGTTATATATTTAAAAAACATGAATAGTTAGAAAGGGGTGCTATTTACAGAAGTCATAATCGTTCACATATTAATCTACCCTATATTAGCCTTTAAATATAAAAACTCGCTCAACATAGTTCTCGAACCCACTGTCTGGCAAATGGGTAATGTGTTTTGGGACTTTGTTATGCAACCTAACACTATTACCTAAAAAACTGTTTTTGAACTTAGTGAGCTTGCAGCAAGGAGTGACCAATTTGTTTCTAGTATTTAATTTATGTTGTTTCTTTACTAGATCCAGTATATCTAAGTTTTTGCAGATGTAAATTAAATTATCAAGAATATAGTGGGATGCTGTCAAGATACCGAATTCCTGAAACTTAGCCTTTAATGATTCGCGATGCCCTATATTATTAATTGTTCAAACTGCCTGTTTTTGTAATAGGAATATGGTGTCCACCTCAACTGCTGCCCCCCACAACAAAATACCATATGACATTAAGCTATAGAAATAACCGAAGTAGATCAACCTAGCAGTGGCAATATCAATTAGCTGATGAATCTTTCGAATTACAAATGCAGCAGAACTTAATCTTCCCGTTAACTTTTCTACTATTGTAATTTCGAATCAAGTGTAATACCCATGACATAATATTATCAACGAGTCTACTAGATACTCATCGATTTCGATTCTACTATGAGTAAGTGGAATATTAGGCAAAGTAAATATTATATATTTCGTCTTATCGGCATTAAGCAATAGATTATTTATTGCATATCAATCGGGAATTTTATTTAAGACTAGCTGATCCGTGCAACTTCTACTGCACCAAATCGGTTATTACCTGTTTCAATTATATTTTAAAACGTGAAAAATATTAATAAACCTAAAACCAGATGTCAGTGACATCTACCGTCTTCAATTGTAAATCCAAACTATACAGGAGTTCACTCAAACATATATTCAGTTGGTATGTGAAAAATCTTTAAAAATATGCCTAAAACCCGTTCGCAGCATCATCTACTGGGTCCAATTAAAATAAAAACTAACCTACATATGTTGCCGATAAATGTCTTCCCAGTATTGGCAATAAATTAATTTTTGCCGATTTTAAACACATTGCTTATGATTAACTATTGAAAAAATATATTTGTCAAAATAAACATTAGCTATAGCACTGGTGGTTAATAAACCTTTCTAACATTGAAAAAACTTTTAATATCGGATCGATGTTGCCAGGTATTTCCAGAATAGAAAAATCTGAAATATAGCTTAAATATTTAGCTAGTCTCTATGTTATATATAGCACAAGGAAAAGTTACCCAAATCCGTCAAGAATTCCATGAATTACAAATTTTTAACTTTCGTTCGTTATCCCGGAGAACCCCTTATGTTTTATTAGACAAAAAGTATCCTAGATGTAATCTTATAATATTAGTTATCACTGTGTCAAGTTTCGTCAAAATTGGTTCAGTACTTTTAGAGTAATACGTGTTCAGATTGCATACTTTAATCCGTTATCCTGGAGAACTTCTTGCGTTTTTTGGGACAAGAAGTATCTTAGATGTAATCTTGTAATATTACTTATCACTGTGTCAAGTTTCGTTAAAATTGGTTCAATACTTTCACAGTGATACATGTGTTCACAGGGAAAGACAGACAGACACAAAAATCGTAAAAAGATTATTTTTGGCTTTTATATCGATAACATAGTCCACCCCGATTAAAAATTTTCAAAAAATATTTAATGTACAGATTTAGCCTTGTTACAGATTTATTATAGTATAATAAAGATAGATATTATTTAGATTACTAAACTCTAAATCATTTTTTTTATCTTAAATAAAAGTGAAATGTCGTTAGCGTAAAAAACCATCTCAGCACAGTTATCAAACATTAGTGGTAGATCCCTAATGTATACCAAGAAAGAAAACGACCGTAAAATAGAACCCCGTGGGTCACCAATTCAAGTCAGTAATCCCGCTGATGTTGTCCTGTCTATAGTAACTTCGTGATAAGGATCTTTTAAATAGTATACCAAAAGATCGAGAGTAGTTCCACAAACACCATAGTGGTTTAATTTAAAAATAACCCTTATTTTGAACTATAACCAACTCAGTCAAAGGCCTTTGACAGATCACAAAATACACCAATTGCAACCTGCAATCCTTCCCAAATTCGAAAAATATGACTTAGTTGCGGCGCACAAGCGTCAATAGTTGATTTTGATTTAGTGAAACCAAACTGTCGACCATCCAGAATATTTTGCGCTTTAAAATATTCTACTAATTGCTTAAGCAAAATCTTCTCGCTAGAATTATAAGTAAATGATATATACATGTTTTTTTTTGAGACACTGAAACATGATAATCTGTAGAAAATAATGAAATGTAGTGTGTTTACCTTAGCGCAGTTAATGCACGATACGCTATCTATGCACGTACTGAATGCATCGGGCGCCAACTCGCATTCGTTCCTATCGTCGGCGCTTGGCAGAAACCATTTATCACAATATCTGTAAAATAAATGATAACATTTATTGTTGGAGCATGCCGTGGTTGTCTGTAAATATGACTACATTTATAATGTATCACAATAGTCCTACTTTTTATATATTGACTAATGTATTGTCATGTTGACGACCCTAAAATAAGTAAATAAATAAATAAACATTTATGTGGTAGGACTTTGGGATAACATATCGAAATATTGTTATCTTTATTTATTAACAACCGTTTTCTTATATGGTAGAATACACAGTGAGAAGCTTCCGTTCACTAATAACTAAAATTAGGTATAATATTCTTAGCTAACCCCGACGTGAAGTTAGAGTTGACGTGGAGCCATTTTTCAGGATTTTTTACCTCTCTTCCCTCTTTCTGATGTGATATCGGGAGATTTATCTCGACCATCTCCCTCCCCTAATCTCACGTGAGATCTTTCAATATATATATATTATATAAAAAAAATAACTTGGTTCATATTTTTTACTACAATTACATTTATATTACATTTCGATATATCAAAAGTAAAGAATTTTAAATCTATTCATTGGTTTTAATATATAGTAGATTTGTGCTAGGTTTCAGTATATTTTGTAATTAATCTGATTTTGTAATATTTTTACACTGTTGTTATACCTCGAAAAAAAATGACGTGCGTGATATTGGCTAAAACTCTTTCTCTGCCTCACGTGAGAATTTTATAATTTTGCGTGTGCATACATATACTTAAAAAGTATTTTTCTCTCAATCTTATTATTTCCAACAAAATAAGTGTTCGTATTGAAATTGTAATGTAATTACTTGCATAACTGCAGTTGGTTCGTTATTTTTGTCGCTTCGGTGTCAGCGTCTGTTTTTAAAACACCTGAAAAATAGAATTATAAATTGTAACTCTTTTCTTCTTACAATTAATTGATTATATATACATATACATTACGTGTGTCATTATATTAAATATCCACGGTAAAAAAACTATAAGTGAATTTGGGGTGATGGTAGTAATAAATAAAGACATTATAGATTGTGATTATATCACGTGTTTGTCACATGATATAGTGCTCAGATATGTCATCTCCATACATTTTTTCGTTTTCTATTTGCATTAGCGATTGTCGATAAGCAACTTGGGTAGGCCCCCAGTTCATTTACCGCAAAAGGTTGTGAGATTCATGTAAAATACCAAGTCGGTTATTCTATTAAGTCCCTACTTAAGGTACTGTCTGTCTTAAGTTATTACGTAATTCGCTAACCTATCAATACCTAATAGTGACTATATCAATATTCGAAATCTTTTATGTTTTAAATAAAATATATTGACTTGGCAATCGCACTAAACAAACTAGTTTAATATTATATGTGTTACTTGTGAGATACATTGTGTTTTCATATTGTGACCAAGTCAATCTATTTCATTTAAAACATAAAAGATTTTGAATATTGATATAGTCACTATAAGGTGTTGTTAGCTTAGCTAATTACGTAATAACTTAAGACACCTCATCACAGATTATAATCATGAACAATGTATATTCGACAGCAAAATAACTACTAACGATTTCAGTAACTCGTCATACACCCGATTAGGCCTCCCACGGCAGCGGCTCAAGCCTAGGTTCGATCCATCGATAGGGAGCCCTTGAGTGCGTTGCTTGCGCGATACGGTGACACACAAAATATACATCACTGCTACAACGATCACCCCCACACACGTGCACGCCTACACGCTTACACATGAAAGTGGAAGGGTTTACTTTTTTCCCTTATCGAACTGAAAAAGCTCTCAATTTTCCGATAGTAAATATATGGAGGAGTTGTTGAGGCGCATATGCTTGGTAGTTGCCTTAGTAGTCCGGTAAAGCTGTTAAGGCCAGTAAGGCCAATAGTGTAGTAGAAAAAAAAATGCATTACATTATTGTTTGTTATTATTTTCTTGCTGTTTGGGGAAATGTAACATACAAATATTTAGTATCACTTATTTATCATATATATTTTTGAGCGATACGTTTTTTTAAATTATACATAAATTATTACCACGCCTTGGACTTAAAAGCGGAGGCTGCGTAATGGGCGCCATGTTCTTATTAGTAACAATGCTTCCTCTTGGATACATATTAATTTGTTTCATCTGAAACACATATTTGTATTATATACTGATTATTTAACGATCAAAGATACAACCATACTTTGAACCCAGTTAAATTTACATACAACAACGTAAAATATATAACGAGTGGAGACTATACATTCACACTACATTCAAACACGACATATGATAATAAATTTAAATACTTACAAACTAAGTTTTCAATTAAATTAAATACAAAAAAAAATGTAAACGAACCATAAAAACACTCATTATAATATTGATCCTCTTTGTTCTATAGGTAAAAGCGAGAACATCACTTATCTATACTTATAATCTATACTAATATTATAAAGCTGAAGAATTTGTTTGTTTGGTTGAACGCGATAATCTCAAGAACTACCGGTCCGATTTGAAAATTTATTTCAGTGTTAGATAGCTAATTTATCGAGGATGGCCATAGGCTACATATCATCACGTTAAAACCTATAGCAACGGAGCACTAGTGAAAAATGTCTCAAAATTGGGCTGTTTTTAGAGCATCCGCTGCGTGTCAGTGTCAGTATTATATGCGTTGCCATGGTAACATTCTATCGGAAATATTATCAGGGTTTATTTTGTGTTCCTGTTCAAAACATTATTCTACGTTATTTTTAATTCCAATTTTTTATTTTACGTAGTACGTTGCTACCGCAAACATTTTAAAAGTCTATTTTTTGCTGCTATTCTAAAAGTTTAGTAGTAATAATATTCATCCAATAAGACAGGCGAAGGAATTAATCCATACTGCCAATTCCAAAGTTGTCAATACAGGTAGTTCTTATGTATTCTCTACCCAGTTTTCTTCTATGTCTAAGTTAATGTAAAGGTATAACCGCCAAATCTTCTATATAATATTTCGTAAATTTTTATCTTCTTAATTTTCAAGACCCCAGAATATATGCTCCGTCGTATTATTTTTCATTCATTTCACTTATGCACAACAAACGAATCATATTACATAAAATGCCACCAATTTAACACAATATAGAGTCAATAACACAAGATTATGAATAAAATATAAAATCCACTACATGACAGACTGAAATCCCGCCAAAAAACTCCTAAAAATTTTATTCTATGTTAGTTTTGCTCACAATTTTTGATTTATGATATATTACGTATTATAAGAATAAAATGTGTGTATGTAATATTAAAATAAATACTTTTTGGTAAATATATACATATCTGTGGTGCAACAAATATAATTTTTTTTATTTCTGTCTGTCTGTTTCTTTATTTATTTTGGGTAATCTCCGAAACGGCTGGACCTATTTGAACAGTATTTGTTTTTCTTAGAAATGACTACACTATTGACCTAGCAAGGTCTTAACAGCTTCACCGGACTACAAATAATATTTGAACGGAAATTTTAGATACATACAGACACTGATTCATAAACTGCAAATGTAATTTTGTAATCCTAATCATTTATATGGGATTACAAAGAAAACTGAACCGAAATTAAAAAGAAAAAAAACAGTTTTTCCTTTACTTATACAGTAAGCTTCCAAATTTTAAGCAAACAAACCTTTACGAAAATAAAGAAATTTATCGCAACCCATTACACAATTTTCAATTAATTTTACACGACACCATGGGTGGGTGGTATTTCTGGGTGATATTTAATTAAATGTAGTCTGTTCATTACGAAAAATAGTGGTATGCCCAGTATCATCGTTTAGAAAAGTAATGGATCCACAATACAATCAAATGTTTTTAATACTACCATTAGCTTTTGAAAATAAATTCGTTTTATTGCTACATGAGGTTGAATTGCAACATTGTAACCGCGGAGATCTAAGCCATGGATTACTTTTATGAACAAAATTCTTATTTTGATTATACAAAGTATTATTTGGCTCATTTTTTATTAAATAATCATTTGAACACAACAAAACAACACCATAAAAAATAATAAAAATTACAATAATAGTTATATTTTATAATATTATTGTTGAATGTAGGATGAAAAATGGTAATTGGAACGTAAGAGTTAAAAAATACGTACAATCGAGCATAGCAACCGCCTTCACAATCTCTTTTGAACTTCGTCATTATTGACGGCTGTCAAAATGTCTTTTTTCATCTACATGTGTGTAAATATTGTGTAAAATTCAAGCAATAGTGTGAGTAGTGCATATTTTAATTAATTTGATGTACTTCTAATGCATTTTATATAAAATAAACAGCTTTATGCACTTCTCCGCCTTATAATCTTTAACTATGCCAAATTTCAAGTGTACCCGTTGACGGAAAATAGGTTAAAAAGGGATACAACAAATTTTACTTCACGTATTAATATATAGATAACAATGTTTGGTACAAGTGTTTATTGATAGCTAAATTATTATTAGCATTATTATTAAATTAGTATTAGCTAGTAAAGGATGATCTGTACTAACAATTCTTTATTACAGTTGGCTGCTTAGCATAAAGCCGTGGACTACTAGGCACCATATAGTTATTTCCCTTATAGGGATTACGCATCCCTGTATCGTATTTAGTTGTACGTAACTCTAAATCTCTCTTAACCCTTATTAGACTAGGTCAATTAAATTGCACCCTCGCCTAAATTCGGTACACCTCCTCTCTCATATATAAATAAATGAACAAAACACTAGTATATCTGTTAATTACACATTATATGTACTCACAGGTGCAAAATGAACACGTCGATACTTGCTGCCTAGTTCCACCTCACATCTTGCTTCATTCTTCTTGTTGAATTCTAGAATTTTATAATCATATCCATTTTTCATTATAACATGAGGTATGACGCTATAATAATTATGTGTTGATAGTTTAGCAATCAAGGTGTCTTTTTTTTTCAATTGACTATGCTATGGCATGACGGTCCTTCACAACTTTACCGCACTACTAACGCGAGCGATTAAGGCTCTTCGCCGCTTGGCAATAAGCTCAAGGGAGCCAAAGTGGCCGAACCTGATGTTAGGCTGTTGCCTTGAATGCAACAACGCGAATCTATCTAAGTTAGCTACTCATGCACATACAAATTGGTGAGACACACCGCACCGGCGTGGGGATTACGAATTCACACGTGTATTTCGTATCTGAAGCCAAGGTGACTTTGCTATGTTTAGTATAAGCTCAACTGGCCGTTTATGAGATTTTTCCCACAAATGTGAGTACAATTTAATTAAAATGGCTGAAGTGTATAACTATGGAGATATGCAATAGAACTATTTTTTGGAAATGATTTGGTATGATGTAATGCCATAGGTCACATATCCTGTACAAAATTTTCAAGTGTAAATCGTCTTTAGGCCAGAACTATAACTGCATAGAAAGGGTTAAAAGTATATGTGTTAATGCACATACACTACTATATGTAGACTACAACTCGGGCTGCAACTACCATATCTATACAGGCCGGGTTACTTAACTTAGGCAGTGGACTGAATACATTGGTTGGAGGTAGATACTCCTTTACGTAAACATTTCTTTACAACCGGGATAAAGGCTCACTTACTTGATAAGTCTCTACTGCCGTTGCTGATGTCAAGAGTACCAGATTTTGAAACAATGTACGCACAAATATTCAAACACCGATTATCGCGCAGCGCCGCTAGTGTCGAAGAGCGAGTCCGAATACAAGAGCTGGTTATGGGCAAAAACCGATCATCTCCGATTTTTAATTAATATATAATATGACAAAATTAATTTAGATTACTCTCCAACCAATTTGTACTCGAACAACAACTGACCACTGTAATATATGTGGACAAATTATATAAACATTCGGATGGTCATCTGAATAATTAATCACTAATAACAATATTGGAACATTTTGATTCGCACTCGGCGACTCTTCTAGGTTATATATCGCTCCTTGAAACAAAAAAATATTTATCTAAAAAAGTTTTTTTTTAGTTTTCTTAGTAAGTCAATTAACGTTACAAGAAGAATACGCCAAATTCAATAGCCAATTTAATATGATCAAAACTACGAAATTTTTTCTACGAAGATTGTCGTTCTTTTTTTTAACGTACGAAATACTTGGTCTCCGAAGATAATTCATATAACATGGGGCCCTTTAAGCGTAACGTGACGAGGCTGGCACGACAGCAGCGACCGGCAAGGCATGGAGTAGTCGCTATTGCTTTTGGATTGTATTGTGCTCACCATCAGGCTCAGTCACTTTGCTATGCTACAATAAAAAAAGAAATAAGTAAAGTAAAATGAAATAAGTCTACGTTTTTTTAAGGAATACTTATTTCTTATTATTTGATGTGTCATTTTATCTTAAACATGTGCTTACTTTTTTTGTGACATTACCATTTCATTTAATTTATATAATACATTTTATAAAAAAAATGAATTAACTATTTCAACAATAATATTTTTAATAAATTTTAGTCGAACGTGTAATCATGAGCTAACTTTAAACGTATTTTCTCGTAAAATTGAATTTTGCAGTTATTTCTTTTATTGATTGATGGAACGATATAGTTTCATTTTCTTTTATTGTAATGAAATATAATAAATATCTACTCGGTGCATTGTTTATTGTAGCACGTTAATTTAATAGCTTATAAGTGAAGTGAACACGAACATCTACAGTCCGTTAGTGGTATTCGCCGCAAAATACGAAACCGTACCCAATGCTGCGCGCTACAAAAGACGTCCGCGACATATTTTTACCGATCCTCCCGATGAAATAAAGGCATCGAACGATGAGTACCAGCCTGTCTCTCCAAACAGAGCATTTTCACACCCACGCCCATTTAACCACAAATCACACCGTCGTGGTCTGGAGGTAAATTTCGCTCTCACAGACCAGATTAGGCCCCCCTCGGCAGCGGCTCAAGTCTAGGTTTGTTCCCTTGGCGTGGAGCCGTTGAGTGTGCAGCTTGCACGATACAGTGACACAAAATCTTACACCACTGCGACAACATTACACATATCATTTTCACACACGTGCATGCATACACGCTTACACATGAAAGTGGAAAGGTTTTATTTTTTCCCTTATCGAACTGAAATAGTTCAGAAAATTATCCGATACGAAATATATATAAGAGTTGTTGAGGTATGTATGCTTGGTATTTGTTCGTGTTTGCGAACAGCACCCTGTTCGCGTATGTTTGTTTTCGAATAAATATCCACGCCTACTCTTTCGTATTCATTCAATAGCCTACGGTCACTTGGTAGTTAACATTACATTAAATCGTCACCTAGAACTGTACTGTACTGTACCATTAAACATGCATTTTGAATAGAAATGGTACATGATAAATTCAGCTGATTATCAGCTTTACGAATGCTCTCGCAATAAAATATATGATATCCGTAGCCTTACCGTCTCTAACTTCTTCAAGAACAGTGTTGATGATCTTGATAAAGTTCTTCGAATCTATGGTTGTTTGAAACATGATCCCACGGAGCGTTTCATCAAAAGAAAAGTGAAAGAACGTCGGCGTCACCTCAGCGATCATAAAATTCTTGTCTATTTTACATTTGAGAACCACCTGAAACAGACAAAGAAGTATGTTCCTGTTTTCAAGATTACCTTCTTGCTTGCTTGCTCGCTTCTATTTCTTTCGCGCGATATAGAACAGTGGTTACTTACTTACACCAGGTTATCGCTTTACGTTTGAAGTATATAAACTATATACTACACTTATACTATATAGATCTATGTGGGAAGTACATAGGATCTGAGTTTCGATCTGACAATGACGATGCAAGAAGGCATCCTTTATTCACCAAATATACCTAGAAGTCTTAAACGCTGTTCGACTATAGAATACTATCGGATGAATCATCAGTAGTTGTTATCGTGATTTTAGATTTTTATTACTTTCGAAAAACTACGAAACCTTTAATCTACATTTTTTGGGCGAAGTAAAGTCGCTGTTATCGATGCGGCTCGCGTCGATTGTCAATTGAAATCTTCTCTAGTAGCTTTAAGTAGGCGGAAACAGATGAGGAGATAACGTTGTTAAAAAATGAGTGGTGGGTGGTGGCTGAGAGGGCGACTTATGCACTACCTAGTTAAACCAAGGAGGGCTGGGGCAGAGGACTTAAACTTCCATTACCCTGGTCCGACATGCTGTGAGGCAGTCTGAGAACCGTGCTGCCTCAGATGATGTGCCACTCTTCGACACTACCGACGCTCCCCCATGGGTTTGGATGTCTCTTCTAGGATTTATTTTCACGTAGATTAAAAGTCTATTTCCTCGATACTCAGTGCGAGGAAAATATTATACAATTCACGTCTCACCTTAACATTCCGTGTCAAGGTGCCTACCACTCAAGACTACCACGCGATACCTTTTGGTTGGAAATAAGTGGGTACTTGATTAAAAGAAGACGTTTTTATTTCAACTCCGTTATTAAATTTCATAATCTCTATAATACGTGAAAGTATCTAGCTAAACTGTAAATAATCTGGATGCATTATTGTTCCTTTTCATAAAACTAATAAAATTTTCTATTTAAAAACAACAAGTAAAATAAATCAAAAGTGATTGTATGATCGAAAAGTGTTACAAATAAAAAGTTCAATCACGGAATAATCAGTTTATATTGAAGGGACTCCTGGATCGAAGTCATGGTGACAACTCATTAAAGTGCAACATTTATAGTGTAAGCATAAATATACCATTACACTTATTAACAATAACAACATACATATTGTTAATTTCGACGCTTCAATTGTCGGGCGATTGGATTGTTGGTAGTAGATGCGACTCGAACGTCTATGCAATATTTCGCGGGACCGCAAGTTCGAGACAAGGATATTTCACTAATTATTAACCCTTTTTTCCTTCAGTTTATTATTGATACAAAATATTACATAAAGAAATCTACAATGCGTAAACAAAAATGTGGTGGTTGCGGCAAATTTTTGAATACAACAGATGGTGTACGTTGCAGTAAATGTCCAGGGATTTTTCATCGTGTATGTGTTGCTATTCCAACAGACATCACGATAATAGAACCACACTGTGTATGCCCTAATTGTAAAACAAAAATGCCAAGGAAAGATAATTCATGTACACCGGTAAAAGGATTAGTATCAATTCATAGCGAACAAAATCAAAAAAGTTAGCTTTGCCTACCACTGATGTTACCGAAAATCCTTCTTGTAGCAGTTCTGCTTATTTAATTGTTAAACCTATTTCTGAGTTCTGCAAAAAATCTAGTGATACGGATCAGATAATTGATGCCGACTCGAACATATCACTGGCACTGGAAATCCGTTACCTACGTAAAGAAATGAGTGATATGAGAACAGAAATCTGTGAGTACTATCAAGAGATTAGTAATATTACGATGGATCTTAGATCATGTCAAGAGCAAATTAGCAGCATAACATAAAAGATTGATTCTATAGAAAGCGTAGGTATTGACCATTGAAATAAATGTATCATATTGGAAACGAAAGTTGAAGTGCTCGAAAATAGGTGCTCAGAAATCCGTGCCTCAGACAAAACACACACAGAAGATACGATTGCAGAATTAAAACAACAGCTTAATGCTCGTAATCAATTACTCTTAAATGATATTAAGATTGCGGGCTTACCTGAAAATAGAGATGAAAATACATATCACCTTACCAATCTAATATCTCTAAAGCTAGGTTTGACAATAACTGAGAATGATATCGTCTCAGTGGAACGTGTCAGATTAATTCGGCGGGATCGACCTGGGGGCAAAAACGCATCGGATGTTGATCGCCCCAGAAATATTGCAGTTAGATTTGTGCGTCGCGCATTGCGCGATCAGTTTCTTCGTTCAGCTCGCGTGCGCCGGTACCTCACATCTAAGGATCTTGAAGTGCCTGGTTCTGGACGGCGAATATACATTAACGAACGTCTAACCAAACAAAATAGGCAACTCTTCGGGAAAACACGTGAAGTGGGACGGCGCCTTAACTGGAAATACATTTGGACTAAACAAGGAAACATATTTGCCAGAAAAAATGAAGCAATGCAAATAGAACGAATACGCAATGAATCAGATATAAAACGAATTTTTGGCGCCAACTAAGTTTGTCATTATTTTATTTTAATTTTTCTCTCCTTAGTATAGTATCAAAATTTGTTTGTCATATGTATTTTGTAATCGTGGGTCCTGTTATATGTGTCGAAATATTTTTAAACCTGTTGGCAACTTTGTGTCATTTCTCGTATTTCATAGAAACGTTAACTATATTATTGAATATTTATAAGAATTTATTGCAAAGTCAAGTATATGAAATATTAAATAATCACTTTCTATTACTATATTCTGTATATATGCTAAACGTTATTTTTATTTTATATATAAATTTTTTGTATTTAATTATATTCATATATTTTTATATATTCTTATATTTAATTTTATTCCATAATGCCCACGAAATTTCTTAAAGTTGGTTTTTTGAACGCGGGTTCTCTCGGAACTAATCATGACGACTTCATAGAAGCTTTACAATCCAGAAATGTGATGGCTATCAACGAGACATGGCTCAGGCCAGGTGAGGACAGCCGAACACCTTTAGTTCCAGGATATCGCCTACGTCATATCCCTCACCCTACTGACGTACGATCTGGTCATGGAGGAGTTGTAGGTTATTATCTGAAGTGCGGATTAAATGCTCGTATACATTCACACCCGGTTAATCCTGTAAATAAGGTAGTCGAGCAAATGTGGCTAACTTTAAAAGTTAATAAGATAAAGTTACTAATTAGTACGGCGTACCGCCCACCGTGGCTTAATGCTGACCTATTTTTTGATGCTATCACTGACACAATAAACTCAATATCTTACTGTGATCATATAGTATTATTAGGCGATTTTAATATAAATGTGCTGAATATAAACGACTCAAATTATATTAAATTTATAAATTTTTTAAAATCATTTAACTTAACACAACTAGTAAACTCGCCAACTCATGTAACAGAACATAGTGAGACCATTATAGACGTCGTTTGCACAAATGTAATTGCGCGTAATGTCAAAGTTGAGCCGTTGGCATCTCTTGGTAATCATGCGTTCATAACATGTGAATTTAATATAAAACAACATAAAATACTTCCGAAGATAATTTCTTACAGACCTTTTCATAATATGTGCATTGAAGAATTTGTCCATACCATAGATTCTATTCCGTGGCATACAACGTCGAATATGACTAATGTTAATTATATGGTGGAATTTTTAAATTTAAATATGATAAATGTGTTTGATGCGTATGCTCCTACTAAAAACATTAAAATAAAATGACAGAGCTACAGTAAATTGGTTCCATAGCTATTTGACTTTACGAACTCGAATGGTTGAAATAAATCTATCTAATGGATCAGATATACAGTCCTCACCTCGCCCTGTCAACATAGACGTACCGCAAGGTTCTGTCTTAGGACCAATTTTATTCGCACTATATAGCTGTGATATAACTAAGTCCATATTAAATTGTAAATATCACATCTATGCAGATGATTTACAACTTTGTATATCATTTAAACCACAAAACTATGATAATGCTATTAGCATAATGAATGAAGAAATAATAAGAATTGTAAATTGGTCAAGGGGTAACTCACTTATACTTAACCCTTTTAAAACCAAGTATATGATAATAGGAACTAGGTATCAGCTGCGGCACCTTCCCTCATTTAATAAAACCATTATGGTTATGGATGAGCCAATAGAACGCGTTTCAGAAGCACGAAACTTAGGTTTAATTATGGATTCTGAGTTAAGATATGAGACACATATTACTGAATGCGTTAGAATTTGTTTTTAAAGTTTAAAAGTTTTGTATAAAAGGAGATCATTTTTGAGCGAAGAACTACGATTACAACTTGTAGAAACATTAGTGCTATCAAAGTTAAATTTTTCTGAGGTTGTGTACGGTCCTCGATTACTTGCTAGAACATCTCGTCTTATACAAAGGGTCCAAAATGCCTGTTCACGTTTCTGCTTCACAATACCACCAAGAGCACATGTCACCCCTACCATTAATAAACACCTACTTCTAAAGATGAAAGCGAAGCGCAAATTACATCTCGCATGTCTTCTGTTTGGGGTAATTCGGTCTGAAAAACCGCAATACCTCTATGATAAAATCAGCTGGGTAGGTAGTCATAGAGCTTCTGAGCGAAGAATAATGTCTACACAGATATTAACGCCACGTCACTTTACAGCAGTCTTTAGAGGCAGTTTTCGATATAATACTAGTAAGTGCTGGAACAATATACCACCGCCTATAAGATCTGTGACTAGTTTTATTATGTTTAAAAATAAATTAAGAATGTTTTTACTCAACTCCCAGATGTGTTTCGAAGATTACAATTTGGATGTCTCAGTGATATAATCACATTACCTTTTTTATACTTATACTTATTCATTTATTTATATAACTCACCTGTTTAGTACTTTGTTATTATATGAATATTTACACGCATATTTAATTATTTATACATAATATACTTCACATTTATAGTGTTATTGTGATCTTATTCTATTATTATAGTATTATTATATATTTAAACCCACTTGGCCACAATAGAAAATCAGCGCTGGGGTCACCTCTAAAGGTGTCAGCCAGCATGTGCTGAATTCGTGCGCCATTGCAGTAAAACCGTGGCATAATTCTAGTTTTAATAGATTTTAACGTTCAACTTTTTTATTCTATGTATACATCTTTGTTAATCTATTTCTGTAATATTATATTGTCCGTGTATTTGCTGCAATAAACATATTTTCTTTCTTATTTCTTTCTTTTCTTCGGTAAGCGAAGTTAACCTAATCTAATTTCGCCTTGGAGGAAGAGCACTTCTTCCGTGTAGCCTTTTACCGCGTCCCGGCCGAGATATTGACCGAGGACGTTATCACTTTTCTCAAAGTTCAAAACTATGCGGTGAAAAAGGTGGAACCTCTGCACCATGGTTCTGTTCAACCTAGTGTTGGTCAGTTTTGATTGTACTAAAGGCAAAGTAATGTTCGATCTCTCCGCTGTATGGGGTCTCATCAGTGTCTCTGTAGCCACATAACACCCACGTTGTCACAAATGCTACGGTTAACACAGAAGTTTAGATATGGATGAAGAGCATTTAAACGGACTAGTTTACTATCCTATTTCTTAGGATATTAACCTAACCGTCCGTTCACTACATTTATAACGTTCAGTGATATACTCACCACGTTATCGCTGATGCGTTTTTCCTGAAGGTAGTACTCGTGTCCGGGATCAGCGGATGATGAAGCTCCTTCATTATCACTCATCTCACCTGCTGTCAGAATTAACATATTTGATTATATTTTAAAAATATATAGAGAACGGAAGAGCGACTTCTTAGAAAACAATTCATAAAATATTTTATAATATTATGAACTTGAAATTTTAAGAATATGTCCAGGGTATTTGTTGCTTGTTCAAGTAAACACTACTTACAAGATTTTGATAAAACTTTAATAAATAATATAGCTGAATAGATAAGATTAAGGCAGTTTGAATATAGCACCAGTGACAGAGAAGTTGAGGAGTAATCTGTTAGCATGGTATGGGCATGTCATGAGGAGAGATGAAAACCATGTAACTAGAAAAGTGTTGAGTATGATAATGGACGGACATACGAGTAGAGGAAAACCGAAAAAGGTATGGATGGACTGTGTGAAATATGATATGTCTGTAAAAGGTGTGGATATTGAAATGACATCTGACAGGAGAGAATGGAAAAAGAAAAGATGTTGTGCCGACCCTACTTAGATGGAATAAAGGTAATGATGATGATGATGATAATGATATAAAGATATTTTTGGTTGATCAAAATTTAGCGGTAAGTACTTGTCAAGTAAGGTGGAAAAAGTCCTACTATTTCAGAAGTATCTCGACGTGTGCTGTACAAATCTTATGAAAAAGTAGACAGCGTCGCGGGTAGGTTACTAGTAAAATATAATATTAGAACTCCGTTGGACCGATCAGAGCGTAAGTTGGCAAATTGTATTCCGGTGAAGCTGTTAAGACTTTGCTAGGTCAATAGCGTAATCAGTTCCAAAAAAAGTAAGGTGACAAAATATAATCGTCGATTTGTTTTGGGGTTTAATTATTAACAGACACGGTTTTTCGCTACAAATGTTACAACTTTAGGAACTAGTAAAGTATGAGCTCCTTTAAAAAGTATAATCTATTATAGTTAAAAGTACCTTCATAGTCACTACATATTTTTATTTATATAAAAAGTTTGTTCCTTTTTCATTGTCAAGGCTGTGTTTTTAGAACGAAATTTGTTAACTTGGTTTACTGTACGACGGTACGGGTTTCAATGCCAGAGAGCCTCCACGCGGCGCATCCCGGGCAACGTTGACCGCTCCTCGGTCGGCGGCTGATCTCTGGTAGGGGGGGGGCACCTTGTCTAGCACTCTTCTGAATAGCATAGGAGGCAGATGACGAGGCGTTAGCGGGCCCCACGTGCAATCACACTGCCGTCGGGCGTCGTAATCCCGTTTGGAGTATCGTGGTCACGTCTCGCGGCTCCAAGCGTGACCGAGGGTCCTGGCTTAACCGCCCGGATCGCGATGACGAAAACCTCTCTAAAAATAACCCTCATCCCAAGCGGCGGCGCACCGTGAGGAGATGCATGACGGATAGGGAGATCCTTCGCTAATGCGACCCCTGTTGGAGATCTCATCGACTTTCCGACGGATTACGCTAGACTTACCAAGGTACAGTGGGAACAAAATTTCTAGTTCAAAGTCGATTAATTTTAAACCTAGATTTAAGGATGGGGGGGGGGGCAAGAACCAGATCCGCTGCCATGGCGGCGAAGGTGGCTGTGAATACGGTGGTGGCCGCCAAGATTGAAATCATAGCCGGGGCGAAGACCCCGAAAGTAGTCTTGGAGCCAGTGCTCAAGCTCCAGGAGCTCAAGCCACAAGCGCGAGCAAGAGTTGTCTCCAAAAGACAGTAATGGCACGAGATACGTTGTGCCTAAGTCGCCACGTACAGAGGACGAGTGGGTCGACGTGGAGGACGATGGGCTAAGTCCGGTGGCTGAGCCGCACGACAACTAAGCCCAAGATCCGCAGCACCTGAAGTTGATCGCTGGGAAGTCAGTCGCTGTGATATATATAGTATGCCAGAAGTCGGGTCCTTTTTCCGGTTTTTTCCGCGTACATCGGTTCTCTAAAACGAACTCTCAGCGTCAGTGTTCCCAGACTATTACAATTTACCATTTTTCAAGAAACACGGCTACTCCTTTATTAAGGGCCGGCAACGCATCTGTGATTCCTATCGTGTCGCAGGTGTCTATGGGCGGCGGTGATCACTTACCATCAGGTGACCGTCATGTTCGTTTGCCACCAATAGCATAAAAAAAATGTAGACGTTGGGTGGACGTGGGAAGGTTCGCCTCCTACGTTCGTCTTCAAGGCGGACCAAGGGGGGATGGGTCGGGGGGTCCATCTCTCCATTGCAGTGGTTCAGCCGTCTGGGAGACTCTCTACGCGTGCCAGGCTATCTCTCTTCAGCTCGACATGCGGAATACCTCGTCATCCCTTGTCTCCCATTATGGCGGTAGTAGGCACCCGTCCGTCCGGTCCTGTCGGCCTGGGTGAATAAGGGATGGGACTCCCTGACGTACCGTCTGGTGCAGGTGCTGACCGAGCACGAATGCTTCGGTTGGTACTTGCACTGGATAGCGCGCAGAGAGCCCACCGCCGCATGCCTCGAGTGCGGCGCTGAGACGGACACCGCGCAGCACACTCTCTCGGAGTGCGCTGCGTGGGGCGGTCAGCGCCGCGCCGTGGTTGCGGCGGTGGGGGACGATCTCTCGCTGCCGGGCGTGGTTTCGGCAATGCCGGGCACTGAGGACGTCTGGGCTGCTGTGGCCTCCTTCTAAGAGACCGTCATCTCACAGAAGGAGGCGGCGGAGAGGGCCCGGGAGGTCGATCCCATAAGTGGTCCTCTTTGCCAAAGAAGAGCAGCGGCAGGGGCGAGGCGTAATGCCCGTCTCTCCCAAAACCGTCGCCAAACCTGAGGGGATGAGGTGGGGCCCCCCATCTACTCGTTGCACGGGTGAGGCTGACGAGGGGAGGCTGCTGGTCGTGTACCCAGTAGCCTCTCTACAGTAGGGCGAAGCCTGGCGTTCACTCGCCAGGCTGCCGCAGGGGCAGTTTCAGGTCAGTGAGCTTGCTCGATCCCTGGCTGCCCCTATCATGCGGCGGACGGTACACCGTGGGGTTTTAGTCCGTGCGAATCGGACATAACCTACACTCTCCCCCGGGAGGGTAGCGTACCCGTTAGGGATTTCCCCACGTCAATAAAAAAAAAAGGAGTAAGCATTATCTTGCTACGTCTATCTCCCCATGTCAACAAAATTCTAAAAATTCATAACTTTAACAGCGCCATTTTCCTTAATTTCTTTTTTCACTTTTTGTTGGATCAAAGTCCCTTATCCTACGGTACGGACCTGACAGATGGTGACTAGGCTAAAAAAGTGTCAAAATATTCTGTTACGATCCTTTATAGTGTAGCCGGTTATCCATAGCGTTTATGCTATTGGCTGTATTCGGTCACAGATGCGCGCTTATTGGTTCATTAGTTTATACGCGTCCGCTTAATATAACTAACCTCTTCGCTAAATTTTTGTAAAACACTTCTTAGTTAATAATAACCCTTGTTATCTATACTAATATTATAAAGAGGTCAAGTTTGTGAGTTTGTGAGTTTGTGACGTTGTGATGTTGTGACGTTGTAGGGGGTAATCACAGGAATTACTGGTCCGATTTGAATAATTCTTTCAGTGATATATAGCTCATTCATCGAGAATGGTTATAGGCTATATATCATCACGCAAAGACCAATAGGAGCGGAGCACAAATGAAAAATGTTTCAAAATCGGGATGTTTTTTTCTTTTGAGAACGCGAACGAAGTCGCGGGCAGAGGCTAGTTGGTTAATATATATCAATGCATTGTGATATTACCTTAGAAGATAATAGGAATGACGACAGATAAGTATCGAAGTTAAAGTGTAACAACATTTAAATTAATTTATTTTTAACCTAACATTGATATATTACGACTCTATTATTTTTGTAAACCCAATTAAATGATAATCCGTTGAACGATGAACAATAACATGTAACTTATGTATGTATGTAACGAGTATTTCGCGATATTTAAGCATTTTTTAAATCTATATTAATAGCATAAATCTCCAAAAAATACATGTTAGCAACTTGTTGTTCTGCCTACTCGATCTGGTTGTGATCCAGATCAAGTTGAGTCATTAAACATTATGACACGGGCATTAGACTGCATAATTAGGTTTAAAGTATACTCGATAGTCCCAGATGAATTACCTGTTAGGTTAGGCGATGATATAGGTCGTTTAGTGACTACGACTTCGATAAGCCCTCCATGGCTGCGCTGCGTCCATCTGCCCATATCTTTGTCGAAGTCCATAATTTCAGCACGCAATTGCACCAAAAATTCACTGCAAAAACATACTTAGGTATTAACAACTGTTAAGAATTTACTTAATTTGTAATGAATTTTACCTTCTTAGTGACTTTTTTTATACCATAGGAGGCAAACGAACGGGCGAGTCACCTGACGTTAAGTGATCACCTCCGTCTATAGACACTAGCAACACTAGAAGAGTCGTGCGTTGCCAACCTGTGGTTGGAGGAAGGGGTAGGAGGTGAGAAGCAGGGAAGAGGGAGGAAAAAAGGCACTCCGGCGCTCTCACTGGCCGAATGAAACGCAACAATGCAAGCACTGTTACTTCATGTCAGTTTTCTAGGAGAGAGTGGTAATATCCCGGGTGAGCCAACCCATTCACGCTGAAACCACTAATAACTTCAGCGTGGCTCTACCATCTACAAAGTGACTTTAATTATATCAAAAATGCCAACTTCTAACGCTCTATACATAACACTACAAGACCCTATAGCAACTACCATGAGCTCAACTACTTCTACAAAAACTTCAACATCAGTATCCGTTCTCATGACAACTTGCAAGACTCTAGAATGTTGGATATACACTGGATGATCTCGAACCGTGATGATACAATAATTAGCCACTATGACGGCTTTCTTTTTTACATGCATCATAGTAGGGATGTGAAGAAAGCACACTTAATTGTTGGATATAAACCGATCTCAGACTTCAATACGCCTCAGCGTGTCTCTATAGCGGCTATTATATTTTACTTTTAATGGTAATACAATCCATTTGGACGCAGTTACAATGTCATACAACTTATATTTAAAAAAAAAAAATAAGGTGACCTTTATTGACAAGGGGAAATCCATTATGGATACCCACTCCCCCGGGTGAGATAGTGAGTTAAAACCCGCGATATACCTCTACTGCCTTAATGGAGCAACACGGGCTCGAGCTATCTAACAACTATGTCGCTCCAGGAAGCTGGTCTCGCCTCATCCTGGGTCTCTCGCGCTAAAGAGAGACAGCCTTGTACATCCTGTCTCCCAGACGGCCAAACCAGTGCAATGGAGAGACGGACCTCTCAGTACATCTCCCCTTGGTCCGGCTTAAGGACGAACGTAGGGGGCGAGTAAATCATCCCTCATCGTTGACTCGACGTCTGCGCTGATGTTGATGGTAGCGACCTGCGCTTGCCTAAAGGGGGCTACAATAAACCCGCCCCATATGTTGCTCTGCCGGTAGTTCGGCCTTGGTTGATGAGATAAGAGTAGTCGGTCCTACAAGACAAATTTCTATAATTTAATACGATTATTCATCAGTGATACCCTAGGTATGTATTGTTAGAAATGTTGTTAGTAAAGTTCTTAACTAGTCCGCGATACATTTTTGAGGCAATATAAAATCAATAGATTTACTTCTTTTTCGTATCTTCATTTATTTTTCTAATTGCAAGAGAATGGAACATTTGTTTTTCCTGATTCATATACTATAATGGTCTTCAACAGATGAGGGAAAAGTTTTTGAGGGAATTTGTAATATGAAGATATTGGAGGAAGATATTATAGCTGAGGAGCTATGTAGTTACTTTCCGTCAAGTTTGAAAGAGGACAAGCGTTGATGTAAAATGTAAGTAAAATTTCTAAGGTATTTTTAAATGAAAGAAACAGCTGGTATCATTGGTGTTCGAAAAAAGTACGTACATGCATGATAATAAAATACAGTTTGCTGATTATTGTATCAAAAAATCTTGATATTCGGTTATTCACTAATGTAAATTACAAAATAAGTGGCAGAAGTGCCAACTACTCGATCCAAGTACACAAGGTGCAATGTGCTTGATACGAGGCGTCGTAAATGTGAATAGGCATATTATATTTTGACGTGAAACATCTATAGGCGAAGGGTAAACCTGACTTTTGACGTGGCGACGTAAAACATGAACATTGCACTATTAACGAAAAAATATTTGCAATCTTGTAGGCCACTTGTTCTACTAGTGTTACGTGGTACTCACCGACGACACAGCGCCCTTTCAAAAATATCACCAACCACACCGCGCCAGCGCCTAGTCGAATTTTTCTATTTTGTATTTTATAAAAATGAATGTTTTTGTAATAAAATAAATAAACAGTCTTACTTAATGGACCTAATTTGTAATTTTTGTAGCTTTATCTTTTCATTATATCATAACTGATTCCTGTCGTAATCTGTTCTTTTATGTATATAACTTATACAAATTAATTGTAATGTTTCAACATCTGCCAGGCATCCCATGACAGCTCATTTTTTTCTATTTTCAGTTTAAAAACGTTTTTTTTTTTAACTGGTACGGCAAACTGACTTTACGGTACCTGATGTTAAGTACAGTACAGTCCACAGATAACGGTGACTATCGCTGTTAAATAACAACGGCAGTCATCGCTATCATGCCGACCTGCACATGTGCCTCTTCATGCCTCGTTTGAAGGACTCCATGTCATAAGAGGAAGGGAACACACTGACTGGGAGGCTATTGCACATCTTCACAGTACGACAAAGATAAGAATTTTCGAACTTCTTCGTTCTTGCCGGTATGGTTACTACTGTAAATCTGTGGAGACGCGTACCCACCCGTGTAGTTCTGTATTGGAAAGGAGAAGATGGGATGAGGTTAAATAACTCTTCAGAACACTCGCCATGATAGAAACGATAAAACACGCTGAGTGAGGCGATGTTTCTTCGCAACTGAAGTGGTTCAAGGTTTTTGGTAATGTCTGCATCATTCACAATACGGACAACCCGTCGCTGCAACCTATCTAGAGCATCAAGGAGGCATTGGGCTGAACTATCTCAGAGATGCGATTAGTATTCCATGCACGACCTAACTTGTGCCTTATAGAGAAGGTATAGTTGGCCGGGCGTGAAAAACCGTCTCACTCTATTCAGGATACCCAATCTCTTAGATGTTATAGAGATAACACTCCCAATGTGGTCCCTGAGGTTGAGGTCGCTTCGGATATTGATCCCAGGATGCTTAAGCTATCACGTTTTGCAAGTGAGTCGTTCTGAAGAGTGAGAAGAGGAGAAAACGAGGATTTTTTACAAGAGCACACGCACACCTGTGTTTTCTTGGCATTGAACTCAACCAAGTTACTTGTTGCCCATAGAGATATGAGTTCCAAGGACTGGTTGAGCTCACTGACAAGATCATTCCTCATTTTCTCGGTTTCACCACGACTAGCCGTGGGCCCGGTACAAAATCCATCATGAACCATACTGTCGTCAGCATAACAATGAATGCAACCAGAGGCTAACATATCATTAATACGCATTAGATATAGGATTGGTGAAAGTACAGAGCCCTGAGGGACTCCTGCATTAACTGTCATGAACTGCGAGCTCTGTCTATCGACGAGGACACGTATTCTGCGTTCATGCAGAAAGCTGGAGATGCATCTACACAGTTTGTCGTGGAGACCGTATGCCTCAAGTTTGGATAGGAGACTTTGATGCCAAACCCTATCAAATGCCTTTGCTATATCGAGGCTAATTGCCACGGCTTCGCCATGTTTATCAACTGTCTCTCCCCAGTGATGCAGCATATACGCTAAAAGTTGATCGTTTCGGACGAAAGCCATATTGCCGATTATTAATTAAGGAGTGATCTTCTAGGTACCGGTTCCGATAAGTAGTATATTTATGATACCTTCCATGACTTTGCATAACACTGAGGTTACAGCGATTGGGTGATAGTTGTTGGGATCTGAACGGTCCCCTTTTTTGGGAACTGGCTGCACATTGGTCTCCTTCCAAACATGGGGCATATAACCAAAGAGATGGGACATACGGTATAAACGTGTTAGAATTGGGGACAGCTTGGCTGCGCATTTCTTGAGGACTACAGATGGGATGCCATCAGGACCACTCGCTTTACAAACGTCAAGTGAAAGCAGTTCCTTCCGGACATCACTTTGCCGAATACGGAATTCAGGCATTGTGAAATCGGTTCTTGGTATTATTGGGGGTGGGGTACTGCAATCATCGGGTTGAGAATTAGCCGCGATTAAGGTAGCTTTCTCCCGTGGGTCATGGGCAAGTGATCCATCTGTGTACCTCAGTGGTGACAGTGACGATTGGCAAAAATTCGCCTGTACCGATTTGGCCAACGTCCAAACGTCATGGCTCGACTGTTAGTCGGATAATCTACTAGTTTTTGGCCAATATGGGTGAATCGCTAAGCATCAGCTCTAATGTAGGCTCTCTTACAGGACTTGGTGGCACTGTTATAAGCGGCCTTCTGGTTATTGATATTGGGATCCTTTTTTTCGCGACCCCTGATCCAAGCACGATATGTGGTCTGTTTGCGGTTAACAGCATCAGCACACTCATGATTGAACCAGGGGCGGTCGTACATATTGCAATCGATTTCAGACGATAGAATGTAGTATTCCATTCCAACTCGAATCTCATCAGCAATCCATTCCGCAATCGCCGAAGGATCTTTACAATCGAAGTAACACTGCCGCCAAGGGATGGATGTAAAATAATCACGCATTTCGCCTTAATCTGCAGAGAAGTAATGCCAGACTTTGCGCTTAATTCTAACGCTAGATGGAGGTAAAGCGCGTGGCACGGATGTCACAACCAGGCAGAGCTCCGATGTGCCCAAGGGGGCAACAACTGACAAACGTGCATCTTTTCTGTATTTGTCCTACGTATAAGACCCACACATATTGCGACGTGTCTTAAGGTAGGAGAATAAGTCTCGAGTATGGTGGTCTAAGAAGTTGACCGACCTGAAGAAAGAAGTGTTAAAGAGGAAAAGGCGTATCCGTAACACTGCTACCCATCGTAGACCACATGTCATTGAGGAGTACCTTTGATCCAAATCCGAGTATGCTGCAGAGACCAGTAAAACACTTCTCCCCCTTCAGTCGGCAGAACTGCTAGCCAGACCCTTCTACCCAGATGATACAGAGACCACCGACAGCCAGCATCACACGATGGTAAGGGAAATGGTGAACGCCATCCAACCCGGTGACCTACTAGAGAACGACGCTTTCTTCATACCTGTAGAACTGGACTCGGTGCTTAGGGCTCAAAACCCTGAAAAAAGGCCCGGGTCCAGACGGTCTAACTTCTGATATATGCGTAGCGGCGATTAATTGCGATAGGAGAGTGTTTCTGGAACTGGCAAATAAATGCCTAGCCCTATTGCACTACCCCAAGCTGTGGAAGATCGCTCACGTCAAAATACCTAGGAAACCAACTGCTACCTGTCTTAGCGAAAATAATAGAGAAGTTGGTTGTAGGCCGTCTGCAATGGCATATTCTTCCAGCCCTTAATCGCAGACAATATGGTTTTATGCCGCGTTGCAGTATTGAGGACGCCCTGTATGACCTAGTGGAACATATCAAGACCGGAATTGATGACAAAAAGGCAATACTTGTTGTTTCACTGGACATAGAGGGTGCTTTCGATAACGTATGGTAGCCAGCTCCAAAACATCAATTACAGGTCAAGCAAATACCTAGAAACCTGAACGAATTAGTAGGCTCCTACCTTTAAGATCGTAAAATCACCGTTAACTACGCGAGGGACGCATATGAAAAGGGGATGTCCAAAGGCTGTGTCCAAGGATCCATCAGTGGACCAACCTTCTGGAACGTCATCCTTGACTCACTGCTCGACCTAATCGCAAAGGAGGGGGTATACTGTCAAGCCTTCGCAAACGATGTTGTCATTGTAATATTCAACCAAAATACTGTACCCATGGAAGAAACTGCAAACAATATCCTGCAGCAGGTATCAGAATGGGGTGTTCGAAGCAAGCTAAGCTTTGCACCACATAAGACCAGTGCCATGGTGATAACCAAAAAGCGTAAATTCGATCCACCCAATCTGTATTTAAACGGCACTAAGATAAACCTGGTGAGCGAGATAAAAATCCTGGGTCTGATTCTTGACAAAAAGCTCACCTTCAATCAACATATAGCGGCAGTCTTCAAAAAAGCAACAAACATCTATCTACAAGCAACTAGCATGCGCCGCGAAAGTAATCTGGGGCTTAAATAGTGAGATAACATGGACAATATACGTGTCAGTAATAGAGCCCATCATTATGTACGCAGCAGCCGTATGGTCAGAAAAAACGCATCTCACCGGCATAGTAAAGCAGCTCAATGCTATCCAAAGAGGCTTTGCGCAAAAAGTGTTCAGGGCGTACCGCACAGTCTCTCTCACATCAGCGCTCGTGCTATCCGGATTACTCCCACTAAACCTGAGGATAAGAGAGGCCGCAGCCTTATATAAAGTTAAACGGGGACTATCACAGGACTATTTACCATCTGGGACAAATTTGGAGAATATTACGAACTTCGCGGAAAACCAACACCCAGCGGAACTCACTATAATCGAGTTTTCCCTGCACGAGAATCAAAACTCTGAAAAAATTAACCTCAACCAAATTACCGGCACAAAAATTTACACCGATGGCAGCAAGATTGCAGGGACAGTAGTAGCTGCAGTCAGTTGCTGGGAAGGAAAAAGAGAAACAAAATTCTCACAGCACAGCCTACACCCAGCATATACAGTATTTCAAGCAGAATTATACGCGCTCTTAAAAGCGACACAGATGGTCAAGCTCAGTGGGGAAACTGGGGTTTCGATATGGAGCGATTCTAAATCAGCCCTAGACCTATTGAGTAACCCAAAACTATCGCACCCATTACAGAGAGCAGTACGAGATTGCATAGAAGAAATAGGGGCAACTGACAGAGATATTCAACTATTCTGGCTAAGGGCTCACGTCGGAATTGCCGGGAATAAGCGAGCAGACGAGCTTGCGATATCGGCAGCGCTGAAAGGCGCACCTCACGACTACGAGAAAATCCCAGTGTCCTATGTCAAAAGAAAAATCAGGGAGGAGTCAGTTCAGATATGGCAGGACCGATACAACTCCTCCACCACAGGCGCAATCACGAAGACCTTCCTTCCGGACATAGCTAAAGCTTACCGGCTGACGAGAAAAGTGAAGTGGTCCGCTACTCCGTGCAGATGTTGACAGGACACAGAGGAATAGCAGAATATCTCCACAGATTTAAGCTAAAGGACAACCCAAGCTGTGTGTGTGACCTACAAGAGAGGGAGACAATGTGGCACTTACTACTTCAATGCCCAAGATTTTCGGCCGCTGGGCAAGATCTCCAAATACAATTGGACATGTCTCTTGACCTGCCAAATCTGCATGCCATCCTAGCAGAAAAGGATAGCAGGCCCATATTCCTCCAAATTGCGGAGAAAATATTCCAAATAGTGGTCAAGGCAAACAGAAGCTGCACTCCGGCGCACCCTCTACAGACGCCCACAATATCGACCAAAAACCCTAATCCCATACTCGGGCCCCAACTTACGCAACACTTGTCAGTGGGGCAACTACTGACACACGGCGATAGAAGGGTACCAGGTATTAGAACCCGGGGGATTGGCCCTTTTTATGGATAATAACTATGCTACTCTCGGTATAAGTTTCTGCATAGTAAGTCCCCGGAACCGCATTGCGGTCTCGCCCGGTCTCGCCAAGCTGATAAACGGGAGCACATCTAGAATAGCAATGAAGCGAAAAGCCTTCGACGCTTTGCCCGTCACCATGGTAGCGGGTCTCACATGCAGGCTAGTGTGAATCAAAAACAAGATTATAGCACTGCTTGCATGGGCGAACAAAACGCCATTTTGACGGGCATGTATATTGCTTTCCCGAATCGATGACATGGGATTAAGCGAACACATAACGTCTCGCAGGATTAGCGTTGACGCTATGGCAGTCGAATATGAGAAGGGCGAGGTAGCCGATTTACTGGGCTGCATAAGCGCATCTTCGTATCACGAGGTAGTTGCCTACGAACAGACGCACAAGCCTGGACTTCTTGTTACACGAAAAGTCTTCAGGTAAAAACCCTACCTACAATACAGGGAAACTAACTTTCAACCTCGAGTACATCGAACTAAGCGGAGCCGAACGCTTACAGGCAAAAATAACAGCCGAACGAGCAGAGGCCACAAAAACATCACGAGAAGGTAAACCAAAGAAATGACCATCTTCAGAAATAACACAGATGATCATGACTCAATCTCATATTTATACTAGTAATAAACAGCAGGAAGCAATAGACCGTCTTCGGAGGACAGCTCCAAAGGCTAAATCCAAACCGCAGCCACAGGAAACCAGAGCGGACATAGGGCAAGTCATCCCACCCATCCAAATTCCTGTCACGAGACCACTGGATCACATGGAAAATGCTAGACTCGAATTCAAAGCCATACTCGAGACCACGATTAAAGTCAACACACTTTCGTGCACACAAATCCTAGAGGCCCATCATCTAGGAATCGTGGCCTTGAGAGATGCTAGATTAGAGGAAGCGCAGGCGGCTATCTACAACAACGACTCTGCCCAAGTCATAGCAGAAGTAATGACGGGCAGCTACATTACCGCTTACAATTCCACCAGTGATTTCGTACTAAGCAAAGAGAGCGAGACACGGGAAGCACCTCAGCCTCAGATGTTCGAAGCGCCTCCTGGGGATCCAATAGTAGTAGTTGCTCGGTGCACAAGAATCATGCTGGAGGAAAAAATACTAGATAGGGTAAAAACTACCTCGAGGGTTCTAAATCCAGCAGTGGTGGAAAGCACTAAAACGACACCTAAGATCAGATGGACTAACGGGGTCCCCGGCTGTGGAAAAACTACTTGGTTGATTAAAAACTTCGATGTGGAGAGGAACGCTGTAGCGACTACCACAACCGAAGCGGCAAAAGACCTACAGGAGAAACTGGTGCAGGCACACGGCAGAAAAGCAGAAAAGCGTGCGCGCACCATAGCGTCCATATTGGTGAATGATTTCAAAGAGCATGATAAACGTTCAAGGTTAATCGTGGATGAGGCTCCATGAACCATTTCGGGGCAATCCTGACTACTGGTCGTTTGGAGGAAGCAAGCGAAATTCAAACTTATTTCGGATAGCTTATACCAGACCAACGGCCGTAGCCGGTATTGACAAACAGCTCACTTGCATTTACAGAAACCCGATGGATGTAGCCTATGCACTGAGTCAAGTAAAGGACGGTATAAATTCACCGAAACCGATAGTAAGATCTCTGAGTTTCAGGGGCTATCAGGGCGAACAAATACCCTCACACACTCCCGATACTCTCTTCCTGGTACACACACAGGAGGAGAAAAAAGCCCTGATAAAAAAGGCTACGGGGTAGGGGAAGGATCGCGCGTTCTGACAGTTCATGAATCCCAGGGACTGACCTTCAAGTCGATGGTGATCCTGCAAACAAAGAGCAAAAGGGTACAAATCCACGATAGCGTTTCACATGCTGTAGTGGCAATATCAAGGCACACCGACACCTGTGTCTACTATACCAACATGACTGACGACGCGATAAGTAGGTTCATTCGTCGGGCCGAGGACGCTCCGGCACGGGATATTGTGGATTACAACCTAAAAATGGCCATAAAGAACGGAAATGCAAGCGCTATAAAAACATTAACGTCATTAAACCAAAAATAGTTAATAATAATTGAACAGTTAATATTTAATAAATTACTAATAAAAAAATACGCTCACGGATACGACTTTTACGTATACAAAATACTACATGTAAGCATTAAACAGGTGCGAACCAAGAGTCTGCAGAATAAAATAACATATAATAAAAAAAATCTCGAGTAAGCAAACCAACATAATCTTTATGAATAACTTACAAAAGCTACATTTTTAATATTATTCTTATTGGAAGTTTACCTCTGACTAGCAGTGCCGGCGACTTCGACTGCATGAAACCTTATGAACACAAGAAAGAGTGATTAATAAAGTCGTCTGAATGTATGAAGTCCATTTACTTATCTACTTTGCTCTCGTACTTACGCCTCCTCGTCATTAAAATTACAATATCTTTTGATAGAATAAACCGATTTTAATAAAACTAAGATCATATGTTACTCGAGGTTATGCTTTATGATTTTCTTTAGGAGGTGCTGAGGAGGTGAGATTTTATCGGGAACGCAGTACTTTATTAGTGATTGAAATAAACAGACAGACATTTCTAAAAATGATTGATATGTATTTTATTACTTATTCCAAGACACCTAAAACATTTTTTTAAATCTAAAGAGTACAGAAATGTTACATGTACATAGTATATGTATATAATTAGGTTTGTACATTTTTATTTCGAATTTAGTGATCATTTGTTTTCGCACATTTTTTGTAACATAGTTATTTTCACAAAATTGAAAACTTAAAACTTCTGGTAATAAGGGTTAGCTAAGGGAGATTATAAGAAACCAAAATATTTATCAGAATCAAGTGATTGTAATGTTAAGCAAGCTTAAATATTAACTGTTCTCAAATATATACAAAAATTTAGGATCAATAATAAGTATTAATATAATAATAAATATAGGCTTTTGCTTGCGGCTTCGCTCGCATTAATGAATATACTGAAAATAAAATACAACCTATGTTACCACGTAAATAAGAATAATAATAAAAAAGGCCGATTTTTCTTTTAAATTGGTTAAGTACTATAATTTGAGTGTATTAATAAAATAAATATTTTTCTCATTATAATACTAATTTACACAATCAATTACCATCCCTACCTCTCAAGAACTACATATAATCTTTAAGTTCCAAATTTAGTAAAGCAAAGAGAGGAGTGTGGGCAGAAGTGGGTGTTTGCACACATCGGTATAGGCGCATTAAACATAGGTTCAAGCCCAAAGCAACGCCCACATACGAACGCCCTGCAACACGACGGAGGCGGTCACTAAACGATGAATCCATAAAGTGTTTATAACTAAACTATTGACCCAGAAAGGTATAGGAAACAGCTTCACCGGACTACTCATAAAGTGCTATGAACTTTGGCTCAGAGGATAAGTATTCTTTGATATTTTAAAAACAAGTAGAAATTTTAAAATAAATTCATTTGCAGTTGACAAATTGGCACACCAAGCAATAATTCTATACATTCTTATAGAGTTTATTAATCAATGAAACCTATGATGAGCTTCAAGATATCAATATTAGATGTACACAGGCCGTGAAACCACATGTAGCTAGTCTGATGTAAGCCACAATATGCTCGGTCATGCCTACTAGCATGTAATTACGATAAATAGTAAGTTTATTTCCAGCAAAGAAATAACGATCGACGCGCTTAAAAAAAGTTTTTTCTCCAAAAAATATGTCTACGTGATTAAGAAAATCAACATTATTCTCTTTATTTAACGAAGTACATGAAGTACTTATTTCCGTATGTTTAATTTTCAAATGTTCAAAAATCGCTATGATTTACATTATTCTTGTGTTAATTTTTGTATTCGGTAATACTAACAATAATTTCATGTCTGCAATCAAGCTAATTCTAAAATTCCTGTTGCCATTTTGTTAGAACTAGTGGGCGCCCAGTGGTCGACATTCGACCATAGTTAATTGATTTTTTAAAGTTTGAACTTTATTAGAGTTCTTTTGTCAAAGGGTATATTCTATAATCAAAGGTTTTCATCATGGCTACTCAGTTATTTGCCATGATCTTTATTATATAATCATTAAAAAAATCTTTGTGTAAATCAAAATTAATTATAAATTGGAAACAAAAACCACGTGGTAAAGCTCAAACTTTAACCAAACATAATTTTACGAAAATAAAGAAATTTATCGCAACCCATGACACAATTTTCAATTAATTTTACACGACACCATGGGGTGATATTACTGGGTGATATTGAATTAAATGTTGCCTGTTCATTATGAGAAATAGTGATATGCCCAGTATCATCGTTTGGAAAAGTAATGGATACACAATACAATCAAATGGTGAATCCAAGACAAAGAAGTTTTAATACTACCATTAGCTTTTGAAAATAAATTCTTTTTTGTTGATACATGAGGTTGAATTGTAACCGCGAAGATCTAAGACATGGATTACTTTTATGAACAAAATTCTTATTTTGATTATATAAAGTATTATTTGGCTCATTTCATCATTTGAAATGAGTTCACCATAAAAAATAATAAACATTACAACAATAGTCATTGGTGGCGCCGTTGCATTTTCGACGCCACTGAGGGGATGTTTCTATTTATAATTAGTGGACTGTATTTCGCGGGGATGCTAATTTGATACTCAACCTATTGTGATCAGATGCGATGGAGACAGGACTAGGAAGGAAACTTGGCACATAACTTTTGGCGTTGCGGTTTCCACGTGGCTAGCCGGCTAGTTGATATTCACGTTGCACTCCACAGTTTTCTCCGTCACGACACTGACGGATTTCAGAGAATCTCACACCACAGTTATTGTTCCAAAAGTATCAGCACGCACTATATGCGGAGCGATGCGTTTCCTTACTAATTCGACCAGGGGCAAAAATTAAACTGTTTATGCATGCGGCGCGGGAAGGACACTACTATAGACACTAATCGACGCGCTGCGCGTCTTGTATGCGTGTATGTGCCACAGGAAGGGGTAATTAGGCGGGGTTGGAAGGTAGCGCGATCTGATCACCATATTGCGTTAAATGTGAAATATATATAAAGCGGCGCAACCAGTCATATTTTATAATATCATTGTTGAATGTAGGATGAAAAATGGTAATTGGAACGTAAGAGTTAAAAAATACATACAGTCGAGCATAGCAGCCTCCTTCATAACCCCTTTTGAACTTCGTAATTATTGACGGCTGTCAAAATGTCTTTTATATTTACATGTGTGTATATGTTGTGTAAAATTCGAGTAGTAGTGTGAGTAGTGCATATTTTAATTAATTTCATGTACTTTTAATGCATTTTATATAAAATAAACAGCTTTCTGCACTTCTCCGCCATATAAACTTTAACTATGCCAAATTTCAGGTTCACCCGTTGACGGTAAATAGGTTAAAAAGGGGTGCAACAAATTTTGCTTCACGTATTAATATATAGATTAAACATACATGGTGTTATTACAAAAAAGTTAAATATGTACTAAATACTTGCTTTAATAAGGTTTCGTACTAAATGCACCGCGCAATATCCAATACATTTTAAAGGTTGAAATCCAAACATCACAAAGGTTAGACGTAAACAACGTTTTACAGTCATTTATTACAATATATCTCAACGAAATACGTTTTAATGATGCCACTTTTGATCGGAATATCTATTTGAGGAAAAATTCAGAACGTAGAAAGCGAATTGTTATTGTGGATACTACCCCTACGCGTGAGCACCCTACCTATTAAAAAAGGATTTGTATCGATATAAGGCGACAAAGTTTTTATAACATCTAATTGACGCGAGTCGTTTGCAAAAGTTCAACAGGCTTTGACTTCAATATGTTATACGACACACGCCAACCGCAACGAAATAATAAAATCATAGAACAATTATGATGGGGTAAAAATATGAAATCGTTGTGTTAAAGTACTAGTCGTATTGAATTGAAATAAATCAAGTCAGATTTCAGAATGAGACTGTTTTCACACGAATTGTTTGATATTCGAACCTTTTTTACATTTAACTTTTACAAAGCAGATGAATACAGTGAAAACAGAGTAACTATCGAATCTGAGTTCCGACCTCTTTGTAACACATAAGAAAGCTTAATATAAATAATTTGCTTAGAGCGGATACAACTGACGATCACAACATTTGTTTTTGGTTTGACCTCTTTGTACACAACATTGATTCAGTTACACAATTGGTAAACTTAAAAGAAAATAACAGAAAAATGGGTCATTAGATAATTTTAAGTGATTTGACAAAGAGCAGCGCACATTGAAGCTTGAGTAATTTTTTACATTATTCATAACTTTATAACAACTAAAAAAAATATATCACATACCTATGCATGTTTATTAACATACAATTTATATTTTTTTACGCTTTCTTTAATAATTGTAGTATTTCGTTTTATTTTTACATAATAAATATTCACAATTTTAATACTTTCTTGTTTATTTTATTTACTATATTTCTGTGCTAATTTGTTCTACAAAAGTATATAATATTAGAATCAATCAAAAATGATAATTCATCGGATTCGTGGACCGGAACTCGTGAATAAAAAAATTATAAAATGTGTAAAAAAATGCATTTTCAGTACCAACTAAAGTTATATAAAGTAAATTTTCAAAAAAAAAAGAATTAACCGACTTCAATATTAATCAGAGGCATAAAAATAAGGCACTAAAAACCGGAAAATAAATAGTTTATCAAATTAACCAAATTTAATGAAACATATGAATAAGTGTGCTACCAAGAGATGTATTGGAAATCGGTGCCAACCGAAAATCATATCATCTACATCTAGGTACAAAGGCATGATAAACTATTTATTTTCCGGTTTTTTGTGCCTTACTTTTATGCCTCTGATTAATATTGAAGTCGGTTAATTCTTTTTTTTGAAAATTTACTTTATTTTTCCATTTTTAGTGTAAATAATTGTTTTTTTCTAAAACATGCGGGTCACCTGATGGTAAGCGATCACCGTCGCCCATGGATACCTGCAACACGAGAGGAATCACAGAAGCGTTGCCGGCCCTTAAGAAAGGAGTAGGCTTGTTTCTTGAATGTTGTGTTACTTTGTCACGGATCCCATAATCAGAAGAACATCCTTTACAATAAAAAGGAATCATCGAAATCGGTTGGCATGATATTGAGTTATTCGTCTATTTGTCGTATACACACCAAATGCAGATTTAACACTTATACGGTTTTGCAGTGGACGCCGTTGACAGAACTGGATCAAAAAAAAATGGGACTACACGGGAAGCACTAATTTTCAAATAAAAAAAGAATCATCAAAATCGGTTCAGCCAGTCCAAAGTTATGAGGTAACAAACATAAAAAACAAAACATACAGTCGAATTGATAACCTCCTCCTTTTTTTTGAAGTCGGTTAAAAACCGTGTATTGCGAGATTTTACAGATATTTTTGATAATTTTCGATAAAGCAATTTTGCTATCAAATTCAACCGAACAGAATATGTTTTGTAAATACGTAATTTCTCGATTAAAGTAATTTCAGTATTGACACGGCGTTAAATATTTTTTTCTATCGAACATTGAAGAAAAAAAAATCTTCAGAATCATTTGCTACTAAGTCTCAAAAACTGTAAGCAGTTGTCTTCTGATTATGGAACTCAACATTTAGTGCTCCTGAAACATGTTTAACAACTCTAAATGCCAAAGTCCTTTGCAGATACTACGTTATATATTAATTTCCAGACAGAATTATCACCATGGCAAAATACATTCTTATTTGGTACTAGCTGACCCGTGCAACTTCGTTTGCACATAATTGGTTATCATTGGTTTCAATTGTATTTTAAACGCGAAAAAATTGAATAAAACTCATGCCCGATTGAAGCCACAGCTACCGTTTCCAATTGTGAATCCAAACTATCCACGGACTCACACAAATATATACCCAGATTATATGAGATTTCTTTTTTAAAATAAGCCTAGAACGTGTTCGTAGCATAATCGACCAGTATCCATTAAGATAAAAACTAACCTACATAAAACTAAACAAACATCTCTACCACTTACTTTATCATAACTATCTTCAATTTGTATTAAAACCTTTTTATACTCCATCGTATTGAAGAAAAATATATGAACACCGTGTCGAAGCGTCAACTGTCACTTGCATGTAACTATTATCTAAGAGTTACAAAATGTTTCGAAAACGAATTTCAAATATATCCAATATATTTTTATAAGTAATCTCTGTACCAATCACAACATAGTACCTATCACCTTTTGGTAATTTATCTACGTTGATATGTTTTTACTGTAGATTATTCTACGTTCTTACACTGAATATTTGGCGTTAAATTTATAACGTGTATTTATCACCCTTGATATTGGTGAAATTACCTACATAGGCAGAGACCATACCGGAATGAATCAACCAAGCCAGTTTTATATATTATATTCATTTGAACAACGGGCCACCTGGCTGCGGGTAAACTTTGCGTTTGTTTGTGCATATCGTACTTTTACAGACAAAAATATTGATTTTGAAATAATTTTAGGATGTTTTTTTTTTCTCGCTAACTTTGAAACATTTTAAAATAGAATTATTATTGAAAGACATTTTTGTTATTGACAATGATGTGCTTGATGTTATTTTTTGGAAATAAAAATAATCTTAAACCATCTTGGAATAACAGTAATCTTATTATTATTATATTTAGATATAAATAAGTACAAATTTCATCTTTCAGGCTAATTCAATTATTTACTTAATATTTAGCCCCATTTATTACTACTAGTGGGCACCCAGTGGTCGACATTCGACCATAGTTCATTTATCTCTTAAAGTTTGAACTCTATTGGGGTTCTTTTGTCAAAGGATATACTTCTATAATCAAAGGTTTTCATCATGGCTACTCAATTGTTTACCATTCTTTTTAAATTATATGAACAAAAAAAACTATGTCTGAATAATAATTGAACTAATTTTAAATTTGAAATAAAAAAATAGGCGATTATGTAAGGGTGTAAGGCTCTCAAATTCAAAGTAAACATAACTATACGAAAATAAAGAAATATATCGCAACTCATGACACTATTTTCAAATAATTTTACACAACACCATGGGTCTTTCTGGGTAATATTGAATTATTTGTAATCTGTGCACTGTAAGGAATAGTGATAAGGCCAGTATCATCATTTGGAAAAGTAATGGTTACACAATAGAATTATATGATTAATCTAAAACAAAGATGTTTTAATACTATCATAAACTTTTGAAAATGGATTCATTCTTGTTCAAAATTCATCATCAACTGTACTAAATATTATGGCTACATCTGGTTAACCTGAATCATTGTAACGGCGGAGATCTAAGTCATAGATTACTTTCATTAGCAAACACATTTTCTAATTTTGATTTTACAAAGTATTTTTTGGCTCGTCTTTGTATCAAATCATCATTTGAAGTGACTTCATTGTGAAAAAATACTAAACATTAAAATATTGACATTGACTTTGGTAGTGTTGCTTTACTTTTATGACAACATCAAGCAATGTCACTACATAAAGAGAAAACAGTTTTGTCACATAAAAAATGTGATATTCAATAAGACGAAACAGAATAATTATTGTCTCAGTGTTTCTATAAATTTAATAAAGATGTATTATTTATCAATTATTTATTAATGTATATTATAAATTTACACAATATACTAAAATTAAACTACAATATGACCAATTCATTTAAAAGACATGTAAGGGATGCAACATCAGTTATGTTAAAAATATTGAAAAGGTAGGTAATTGGAACGTAAGATTAAAGTGAAGGATCTGTGAAACTGTCTTTTTCATTTATGTGTGTATATGTCGTGTAAAATTTACGCATTAGTGTGAGTAATGCTTATTTTATAATGCATTTTATATAAAACAAATAGCTTTCTGCACTTCTCCGCCATATAAACTTTAACTATGTCAAATTTCAAGTTCACCCGTTGACGGGAAATCGGTTAAAAAGGGGTACAATTTTTTTGCTACAAGTATTAATATATAGATAAAAATGATATGTGTATAGAATATAGCTATAGCTATAGTTTGGTGCAGTACTGGTTGCACTATAAAGATATTATCGCTATCGACGCATATATTTAAGATGACGTCAGTCCCAAGTCATACGTTTACGTTTATCGTTGTGTATATGGTGAAATCGTAATATCAATAATTATTAATAAAATGAAATTTGTTCTTTGCTATGGAAAAATATGATTGGTTTGAAAATTATTATTTTTATTTATATAATATATCATATAAAATATATATATATGATTGTTTATAAAAAATGTCTGACTGTGATAAATTCATGTTTATAATTGCTTTTAAAAATTACTGAAAAAAATGTTCCTAAACCTATTCATAAATCAAAATTAATGAAATCAAAATGCGCATTAAAAATATAACGTTAACCGGCTACCAGGTGTCCTAAATTCTGTCTATTAATATATTGATAATTTGTGTAGATGGTAGAGCCACTCTGAAGCTATTACTGGTTTCAGCATGAATGGGTCGGCTCGTTCGGGCTAATACCACACTCTCACAGAAAACCGACGTGAAATAACAGTGCTTGCATTGTAGTGTTTCGTTTGGCCAGTGAGAGCGCCGGAGGCCGACCTCTCTTCCCCTTTCCTCTTTTCCCTTCCTTTACTCTCCCCCTCCCCCATATACAGGTTGGCAACGCATTTGCGATATCTTTGGTGTTACTAGTGTCTATAAACGGTGGTGTTCACTTAACATCACGTGACCCACCTGTTCGTTTGCCTCCTATGGTACAAAAAAAAAATATATTGATATATTAAAGAACCAGCTATTCTAAAATTTTTGTTCTTTCAACGTTGCCGGTTCTTGTACTAAGGTGTCACAAAAAAGTCTAGTTACGTTAACTACAAATTTTTGTTTTTAGTTATACCGGAGAACCCCTTGCGTTTTATGGGACAAAAAGTATCTTAAATGTAATCTCGTAATGTTAGTTATCACTATGTCAAGTTTCGTCGAGATTGGTTCAGTACTTTCAGAGTGATGCGTGTTCACAGGAACAGACAGACAAAAATTGGAAAAAGATTATTTTTGGGTTCTATATCGATAACATAGTCTACTCTGAATAAATTTTCAAAAAATATTTAAATTACAGATATCGACTTGTTACAGTTTTATTATAGTACTAGCTGACCCGTACAACTTCGTTTGCACCAAATCGGTTATTACCGGTTTCAATTGTACTTTTAAATGTAAATGACCTTAAAAAAACCTAAAACCCGATTGCAACGATATTTAGTAGTGACTCCTAGCTATCCAGAGACTCACTCAAACATATACCCCGTTGGTATGCGGGAAATCATTTAAAATAAGCATATAACCTTTCTTTTTTCGATCTGACTATGCTATTGACCCAGCAAGGTCTTAACAGCTTCACCGGACTGTTCGCAGTATCATCTACCGGGTCCAATGAAGATAAAAACTAATCTAAATATATTGCCGATTAATGTCTTCGCAGTACCCCCTGTAACTTCAGCACTTGACATACTATAAAAACTAAACTTTATCTACATTAAATTTCCTTTTTTTTTTGTCGAACTAACTACGCTATTGCCCTGGCAAGGCCTTAACAGCTTTACGGGACTTCAAAACATTAAATTTACATTTTGATTTAGTAGTTTGTTTTGTAAGAACTTGTAAAGTATTCGCGAAATCTGCACCCATATATAATCTTCTTCAATTAATTTTACTTTTGATATATAAACCACCTTTTCGACTAAAATATTGAACTTGGCATAATATATCTATCTAGCGGTGAAAGAATTTTCAAAATAGGCTCAGTAGTACCAAGAATTGCCCGAAAACAATATTTACCTCACTTTATAATCATCATTATCATTATATAGTATAAAACAAAACCCCCTACTACGTCTGTTTGTCTGTTCGCGATAAACTCAAAAAGTACTGAACGGATTGTCATGCGGATTTCACCAGTGGCTAAAATGATTAACGGGGAACCTTTTAGTATATAATTTTTAAGGATTTTTATTATAATTAGGACGGGTCGTTTGCCGGGCCTGCTAGTATTACTGTAAATATAGGTACATCATAGTATGGTGATTTCAAACACCTACACAAATTATTTTAATCGTTGATTCAAAAACCTGAACCAACTGCATCAAGACAACAATATTTAAAGAAGTAATTCCATCATAATATATCGAAACAACATGCGTACTGACAGAACTCTTATTGAAATTAAAAATGTTTCAATTTAGCGCCATCTAAAAGGGTCCATCTTTTAGCTATCTTGACTGCTAATCGCATTTTTATTATCTAATGATGAAATTCATTTATTATACTAATATTATTTGTTATTTATGTAAAAAAGTAATTAATTAAATATTGTTCATCGTATAATATGTCTTAGATATTATTTATACAATAATATACATTTATGATTATTACCGGTTTCAATTGTATTTTTAAACACGATAAATCTTAATAAATACAATTACAGCGACATCTACCGTTTCCAATTGTTAATCCAAACTATCCAAGGACTCATTTTATATAATAAGTCTAAAACCTATTACATATTAGGTACAGTTTAGTTTAACTACTTTGTCGACGTTTTGTATGTAGTTGAAATGTTCGGACACAATTTGTACAAAGACGCAGCTCAGAATACACTTTAAGACTTTATACCGATCGACGGGGTCATGGTTCGGAACCGAACGACTTTTGTTGTTATTTGTTTTTTTTTAAGTAGTATAAGGAGATGAAATATACCTTAAATTTTTAACTAAACTGCCTGGTACATACAGCATAAAGAAAAAATACAAAAATCTATTAAGAAATTCATGAACTTTAATTTTTTTTTACTTTCATCCGTTATCCTGGAGAACTCCTTGCATTTTATGGGACAAAAAGTATCCTGGATGTAATCTCGTAATATTGGTTATCACTATGTCCAGTTTCGTCAAGATTGGTTCAGTACTTTCAGAGTGATGCGTGTTCACAGGGACAGACAGACAGGCAGACAAAAATTGTAAAAGATTATTTTTGGCTTCGATATCGATAACATAGTCTACCCTGGTAAAATTAAAAAAAAATATTTAATGTACAGATTTCGACTTGTTACAGTTTTATTATAGTAAAATAGATAGATTATTTTTAATTATGTTTAGGAGGAATGAAACCATCTATACCTTTAACAAAATTTCAAGTTGTTAATCATAGTTCTAATAGTCAAAACTGAGTAAAGGAAGATTTAACAAAAAGCAATTTTGCAGCCTTATCACGTGATAGTCGTTTACCTTTCTTTCAAAAAATAATTAAAACCACATTTCATAAAATTAATTCGA